>SSNS01000416.1:421739-455594 GCA_006937985.1 Aphyosemion australe | reverse complement strand
GGGGGGGGTGCTCCCATTTTACAAAATGTAACAAAATTTTTCCGCAAATTTTACAAATCTATCAATACAAGAAAAACAAACAAACATATATATCCTATTTACAAGAAGAAGAAGAAGAGGAGGAACCCTTTTTTTAAAGTGTAGTGAGAATGCAGCAGATCCCAGCTTTGGCACGCGGCGTTTTTGTTTGTTGTTGTTTATTATTTTATTTTTTATTGTCCTCATTTTGTTTCAAATCCCACACTGTCTGTCGATCGGTACAGTCAGACTGCTGCTGTTGCTGCAGGCACACATTCAGTGCTCCGGTTCACCTTCCTCCTCATCTCCATAGCAACGTAGGTCACGCACAACATCGCCTCAGCCGCGTCCGGAAGTCCATCCATCCGTCGAGTTCACGACCTGCTAATCCCCCCCTCTCACTGCCTCCTGCAGACTCACTTCAAGGAAAGATTGAGGGATTTAAGAAGCTTTTAAGGGGCTTACAGTAAAGCACAGATCACGTCCCGAGTTTATTTATACCTGTAATGTTTCAAATGTAAACGTGAAAAAAGTACGGCACGTTCATGGAATTCAGTCAGGGTCTTTAGGGAGAGACTTTACAAATATTCCAGCTGAGTGCTTAAAAATGGATTCAAACTTTTAAACTAAGAAACTTAAATGAAGTAGATTGAGCTTCAATGTGATTATTTATTCACAGAAAGAGTCATTCTTAATGATGAGTTCTTAATCCAATGGAGATTATTTAATCAACTCTTATAATAATTAATGATAGAGGTTTCTGAACATCAGGCTGCTTGTGATGATGATGATAAGATCTGATCTGTTAAAATAGGATTTTTGATATTTAGCTTTCTAATTAATGTTCCAGCAAAAGGTCAAAATTATGACAACATTTTCTCTTCATTTAAAACTTTTAATAAAATCTGTATTTTTTCTTTTTCACTTGGTGCCATAGCTTTACTGGTTATGACGTTAACAGATTAACTGTGTTTATATTTCTGTTCTAATTTATAATAAAATAGACCAACTTTCAACGTTTTTTATGAAAAAAATTGTTTTTGTCTATTTTAAAGGATAAATGCTGGAGTTGGTATTTTACTGTAAATTAGATTTTTTTGTTTGTTTTAAATCACAAACCTATAAAGTAAAACAAATGTAGGTAGTTAAAATAAATGTCGGTATATAAATCCTTAAATAATAACTTTTAAGAGATAATTTGTTGATTAAAAAAATCTACTTAGGAAAAAAATGGTTACTATAAATTAGTCATGCCTTGAGCAGAAAACAGAATTTAGGGATTTTATGATTTTAGATCAGAAAGTGTTCATAACCAGGTTTTAGGGTGTTTCTGCTCTTATTTGGTGGGAAAGTCGAGGCCTTTTAGAAAATTGCAGAACTCATAATTAATTTACTTTTTGAAAACTTAAAATATCAAGAAAAAATTTTCCTTCAGCAATTTATCAATATTTTTGAAAACCACTTGATATTTTACGGATCATTGTAAATAAGCCTTGTGCTGCAGAAGCTTCAGTTTTGATTTATAATACTTTTATTATTCTCTTAACTGCAAGAACTGACATTATCAACATGAACCATTGTGAGGGAGGGTAATTTCAATTATCCTTTCAGATTGTGACCATGAAATTCTTTTTTTGCGCTCCTTGGATTTTAAAACTCCTGTCCCCAAATAAAAACCGCCACCTCAGAAGCTCCGTCTCATTTAAACTCTTCTTGTTGTGGCGAGCGCCGCACCCATGCAGGGGTCACTTCAGGTTGGGAACGCTGACGAGATTACCTCCCAAAAGGACGGAGACGGATGTTGTGCGTGACCTCGGATGCGACAATCGAGAGATAAAAATCAGTTCTGGAAAAAAATACAGCTCGATATCTGTTAATTAAAAAAATTTGTTTTGTTGCTCCGTTCTTCAGATTCTTTCCTCTTTTATGTTTCCAGCAGCAATGTGGCGGCGACGGCAGCAAATCCTATTCGCACCTGAAATGAACAGAGAGAGGAAACGGGGAAAAAGTGTTAAAAACTGGCAAAATCTTTCACAATGCAAAGTAAATGTCAGTTTGACATGAAGTCAGATCCTTCCTGTTAAAACAAAGAATAATTAAAAAAGACACACAAAAAAAAAAACAGAATAGAGAGATTAAACCGTCTGTGTTGGGCCTGGAGTTTGTGAAGTGGGACACATTATGAAAATGGATGGCAGACCAGTTCAGACCAGTTCTGACTAGAACAGACCAGACCAGTTCAGACCAGATCATACCAGTTCAGATCAGACCAGACCAGTTCAGACCAGATCATACCAGACCAGTTCAGACCAGTTCTGACTAGAACAGACCAGACCAGTTCAGACCAGATCATACCAGACCATAATTAGATCAGACAGGGGCAGGCAATCCTGGTCCTCAAGTGCCACTATCCAGCATGTTTTAGTTGTTTCCCTGCTATAACACACCTGATTCAATGTTTAATTCACCTGTTCACCAGGTTATTAAGCTCTGTAGAAGCCTGTAGAAACGCGTAACACAATGAATACATTATCCCCCCAAACTCAGCATCCCTTCCAACTGGGAGCTTTTCAGACACGGATCAGCAGCAAAGCGCTCCACGTAGCCGTGCCGCGAGGTCACAAAATCACTAGAGATTTGCAAGATTCCACGTGATTTCAGCAGTTCACGTGATAACAAGCAAGGTTCCTTTAACCTCGGCTACAGAGGCGTCATAGGTAAAGCAACTGGAAATCTACACGTGTCTTTTATTTTGAAAGTTGCTGAATGTTTTACACCGCTCCCGTGAGTGACCTCCAGTCTGGTCCGCTCTGAACGGCTGAGCCTGATGTGTTCTGGAAGCGTAGCGCATCAATCTAGACCCAAAGCAAAAAAAAACACCTACGTTTCTGGGAAGCGTCTATAACGCGTGGCTTTGCAGCAGGTGGAAACACACCTATCGACTATACTATAACAACTAATACATGCAAAATAAATCCGAAAGAAAATCAGCTAAGCATCACACAGACGTGCAAAAAGTCCACAAGAGATGCAAAATGACTCAAAGGAAAGCAAAACTTAAAGCAAAAGAAGGATTATGACTTTAGCACAAAGACAAAGTTGCTACATAGGATCTAAAGATGCTCAGAGAAGCAGTTATGTCATCCTGCTCCTGCTACAGAGACCTTCCACATTACGTTTAACGAATTCATCACACCATATTTGTCCAGAAGTGAGATCTTTCTACGAAACCCATGAAAACTTAAAAAGATTTCCCCAGAAGACTAAAAACCACAAAAGATGAGCGCTTTGACCCTCCTGTATTTTATTTTTTCATGTTTCAAGCTCAACATGTCAAGTTTCAGTAAAATTCCATCCAGGTTCTCGTGTCTCATCCCGTCCTGCTGCAGCGCTGATGTTGTCTAATGAAAGTGCGCTGATTTGAATGAAATACAAGTGACGCGACGATCATTGTGCTTTATGATGGAGAACGGCGCGGAAGAATAAAACTTTTTTAACACCCTCTTTTATTAAAACGCATCAAATTGTAATTTTGAAAACTGGGATCCTTTGAAAAGGCTTTTTCCAGTTTTATGCACTGATTACTTTTCCTCCTCTCTGAATGCTCTACTCTGACATTACGATTCACAGCTCAGTAGAAAAATAACAGGTTTGATTAAGATCAAGGGACTTGTTAGCTTTAGGGGTCTACAATTTAAAATCTTAAAAATTTAAATCTCTAGAAAGATCAAAACCTCCTTTTTATTAGAAATATGATAAAAAACCGACGAGATTTCAAATTAAAACTGGGATTACGCAGAAGCAGGTGATTTTACTGAGCTAGGCTTGTGTTTTCTAAAATAATGATGACATTCAGAGAAACGCTGCAGCAGTTCAGCCTTCACCTATAAGCTCCAGCCATTGATAAGTTATTATGGGATGCCGGAGTGCTCACTGCTGATTAAATGAAGCCTTGAGCTGCTGTGATTAGTAAGACAGGACAATGGATGGTGCACGCACACACACACGCACGCACACACACACACACACGCACACACACACGCACGCGCACACACACGCACGCACACACACACACACACACACGCACGCACGCACACACGCGCACACACACGCACGCACGCACACACACACACACGCACGCACGCACGCACGCACGCACGCACGCACGCACGCACGCACGCACACACACACACACACACGCACGCACATGCGCACACACACACACACACACGCACGCACATGCGCACACACACACACACACACACACACACAGATAAGCCAGGCAGAACGCACCACACTCATTTTCTCTGTGGGATTTTGCTTCATAAATGGTTACGACTCGCTGTAATAATTATTCTTCCTGACATCAACTTGCTGCTTGTGACCGCTCACCTGTTCCAGGTGACTGCATCACAAAATAACGACAAGAAAAGAAACTTTACTGAAAATAAATATTTATCAATTGTTGTATTTTTTAAATTGTACAAATGTGATGTGTTTGGGTTATCATTTAACAATAATTCAATTAATCAAATTTAAATAACAGTTTTTTGTTATTTTTAATAAAAAATAATTTATTGGGAAGCCAAGGAATCAGTTTTGATTTTAACATTTGGAAAAAGTCTAAACAACAACTTCTTAATGAAAGATAAACATTTTGTTCAGTAGATTTTTATCATTTAACTGAAGAAAGTCCAAATAAATCATAATTATAATGATTTTATCATTTAAATAACAAGAATACTAACGTAAGTGTTTTGGTTTACTTTTGTAGAAACAGTTTTTGAGAAAAAAAGATAAAAATGTTCAGGATTTATAATTTTTTTTATAATTCAACATTATTGATAAAAATAAAATATATGTGAAAAAAGGGCCCACGTGAGTAAAATAATAATAAAACCTTTTCTGTTGAATAATCTTTGTGTTTATTAGGCTACGTATACAAAATCATTTCTAAAGGTTTGTGATTTGACAGATAAAATAAGGAAAATGTGGAAAAAGACGTCAGTTTGTGACAAAAACATTTAAAGACAATTAATAAAAAAAGTTTTGTTCTACAACTAAACCCGACGATAAACAGTTGATTGTATTTCCTGCATGATTCTGGCGCTCACCTGCTCCGGTCACATTCCAACTCCGTTAGCGCCGACTCCAATAATAACTGGCACCTGAACTGAGCGGCTGCAGTCACAAACTGTTTGAGTTTTGATCGCAGCTCGTGTTAATTCATCATCCTGCTCACAAACTAAATCACAACCACTACAACACCTCCCCCGGCTCTTCTGATAAATCCACTCTAACACAACTTTTTTTTTACACGCTTCTATTGAAATTAACTGGAAACATGACAGTTTGATTGAGGCTTAAACACGTTGGACAATAAAGGTTGAGTCTTATAATCTCTCTGAAAGGAAAAAATAAATCCTCTGAGCAAATATCCAACGCTGGCGTAGTGTTTGTTGGTGTTGCGTCTGATGTGTGGGTTGGAGCAGAGAGGTGGAGAGTGGAGGAGTTTATGAGAGCGACTGTGGCAGACTCAGGAACACCAGTAAATAAATCTGTGCTGTTGTTTTCTAGAAAGTAATGAGCAAGCACAGCAACAAACACAAACACCTTCTGTAGCTCTGGGGGCGTTCTGTCAGGAGGTTCACCCCGATGACGTCAACGTGATATCTGGGTCGGGGCGCGGGACTCAAGTTTGACAGAAATCTCCAACTGGAGATCCGATGTTTATATTTTAAATCCCTAATTTTCACTAAATTGTGGAAATAATTGAACTGCTGGTTGGTGTTTATGCTTAGCAGCACACTGGTCAATTAAAAATGTAGCCAAATCATATCCTCAATTTGTCCTAGAATCACACAGATTTCTGGGCTCCAAATGATCCCAAAACAACATGAAGTGTAAAAAGTATTTAGCCGTCTGTTTAAATGAAGTGATGCTGCTTTAAAACACCAGAACAAGTCAACCTGGCAGAATGATGACAAAACACAATGGAGGTCTAACAAAAACCTCTCCATTAGTTTATTTTCAATGACCCTAAACACTCTTAGTGGTGCAGCATCAGTGACATTTTCCCACATTCATTATCCTAACTGCTCATCTCTCAGAAGGGTTGAGGTGAGTTGATGCTAAACTCCAGCAGTCATCAGGTGAGAGGAGGGGGACACCCTGGACAGGTCTCCACTCCATCACAGGGACACGCTGAGAGGCTACGAGGAACAGTGCTACCAAATCTGCCACCATACAGCCTTATGTTTATCCATATGATTGTATTTCAAAGTATCCCTGTCACAACCCCCCAACACTCTGCTGACGTGGACTTCCTGTGTGGACATCTGGGCTCTTGTAGCATCTCTCTGCTTTCACAGCAGTGCTGTCTGTCCATGTTTCCTTCAGGTGACCTAAACCCCAAATAGAAACTGGTGATTAAATGTCTTCTGCATTAATGTCTGAATGTTACAAAATCTTTTTATAATAATTAATGTCCTAAATAAGTCTAATTTCTATGCTAGTCTAGACTGATTCTACTCTCTAGTACCAACTCTGCCACCTGCTGGCCAATCAGTGTCTTCAGTATTAAAACGTGAACTCTGGATGGTGTTTCCAAATAAAGGAGTCTAATGTTAAAGGCACATTTGGCAGTTTGGCTTGTTTTAGCACCCCCTAGTGTCCGTTAGTGAAACCAAAAGGTAAACGTATCTCCTGGCTGTGCGTTGGTCTTTTTAACACCTTAATCTAACTGCTGAAACGTCTCCTCAGCCTTCATTAGTGTCTACAGGAGCGGTTCATCACTAAATCAAACACATCAGCTGTGTTCATGATCTAAAACTTGCAGGAAACATGCTGGAAGCAGACTGCAGCACCAGGCATGTCAGCTCCACTTTACTAAGTCCAACAGGGACCGGACCGCCACTCTGAAGTTGCAAGTGTGGTATTCTGGCCACAGAGGGTGGTGGGGGTCTGAGTGACATCATTAACCCTGTAAAGGTCATTTTAGCACAAACTGGCTCAAGAACAGGATTTAAACACATGAAAAAGTTGCAAACTATGCCTTTAATTGTGACTTCAATAATGACCAAAATAATCGTGATTAGGATTTTTTTTCTCCGTAATCGAGCATTCCTAGCAGGATCGAGCTGTTTATTACATAGTCACCATTTTTGCACCTTCTGGTGATTTTAATTTGCATTTTGGATGGATGATGGTGACACAACGGGCAACAATTACCAGCCTAGGGTGTGTTTGTAATCGCTCATTGTGTATTAAATACTCACGCCAGACTCCATACAGTTTGTTTATTGTGCTGACAGCTGAATAAACATCCTTACCAACCCGATATTGGCAATGAAACAATTCTCAGCTGCAGCAGCGAAAGCAGAAACTTCTCCAACTCCTGCAGCCTCAGTCAATGGCACAGGGATAAGTGCAATATTTTAAAAAACCTGCACTCCAGAACGCTGGAGTGGCTGCCAAGGGTGGGCGTAGTGGGTGAAGGTGAGTATAAAAAGACCTGTGGTAGAAAACTTAATTTCTAGCCCACAAAAAAGAGGGTACGAGGTGGCCAAAGCTGCAAAGGCACAATCTGAAGGAATCGACCGAACATCACAGGGGACATTTTGTCACCTTAGAACGTCCAGTTCCAAACGTTGGGGTCACCAAACACTGCGCTAGGGAGGAGAGGCCAACAGGAAGTACAGAAACACAGGGAGCTGAATAACTGATGTAGTTTAGCTTTCATGCAATTTAATTAAGTTAACCTTGTAAAAAGATTTTTAGATTCATGTGTGAGAAAACCTCCAATGTACCAAAATCTCCCCATTAACGTCTCAAACGTAAGTAAATTCCCACCCATTGATCTATCATCCGGTACTACGCTCATGAGCTTATGAATACGATTTAAGAGTTTATTTAAGTCTGGGTTTTTTCATCAGCAGCCGTTTATTTCAGTTTAATATTCTTCGAACCTAATAAAGTAATAAAAAAGCTCTGGAATGCACTTTGCTGCCGCCGAATTGACTGCTGCCACTAGTCTTTGTTTTCAGGCGGGCAGGGTTAAATAATTCACAAAAGATGTTCCCAAGCGCAGCATCTTTGTGAATACAGAAGAATGTTCACCAAATCAGTGGGAAGGCCACTATTAACGAGGGTATTAACAGATCTGCAAACTTCTTTATTTGCTTGCTGTAAATAAAAGCTGAGATTATCAATGGCGTTCAGCATTTTTGACACTATTGCGTTCTATTTTTTAATTTGGTGTTTATTCAAGAGCACGCTGCACGTTTACATGGATTTTGACAGCATGAATGATCTTTTTTTCTTATTGACTTTAGATTTGTCTACCAACTTAGCTGACTTG
The DNA here is from genome assembly GCA_006937985.1 of Aphyosemion australe. NCBI lineage: Eukaryota > Metazoa > Chordata > Actinopteri > Cyprinodontiformes > Nothobranchiidae > Aphyosemion > Aphyosemion australe. The sequence continues at coordinate 447,217 of SSNS01000416.1, read as the reverse complement.
TCCCCTGTGGGACAAATAAAGTATTTTTGAACCGGAAAGCAAACCAAAAAAAATCCTTTTCAAACACCTCTGACAGCAAACGTGTCAGCTGCAAAATACTCAAGTGATGGTTTCTCAAAAATGCCGCATATTGATTATTGATTTTAGCTGTCGTGTGCTGATTTTGAAGCCGTCCTAAAGTAAAGAAAACCTTTCAAAAGTGACGGTGTAAGAAGCTGGGTCTGAATGACTTCTTAAGCAGATGTTTGTGGTGAAGAGAGCAGCTGAACAGAGCCTGTTTTGATAAGTTAAAGCCATGTAGACACATTAAGACGTTCAATCTTCTGTCAGAACAGACAGTGGAGGGAACAAGCGGCAGACTCTGTCATCACTCTTTGCCCTAGGCGGAGCCTTTTATCTATCAAACTTTGCCACAACGGGGGGTCCGCTGCTATTTTAGGCCTCCAAGTATCCCCCCGCCTCCCTGCGTTAAGTGTTTAGCCAAAACTCATACAGCTACACAAAGACTGGCTGGGTACGTTTGTTTGTTTTCAGGGATGGAGGTGTTGGCTTCTACGTAAACGGATCGGGGAGTAGGGACCACTGAGGCCACGCTGAGCTACATCAGATCCATGAGGAAAGGTCTGCAGATTCAGTAGAAAACACTTATTTATATTCACAACTGTGCATCAAAAGACAAATAATGAAAGGTGTGGGGTGAAAGTACAAGCTGCAGATGCTGGTGATGTTTGGCCACCCCCCGTAATCGCAAGGTTGCGAGTTCGAGCCTTGCTTAATCTGTTGTTGTTGTGTCCTTGGGCAAGACACTCCACCCACCTTGCCTGCTGGTGGTGGTCGGAGAGACCGGTGGAGCCTCGCTTCCGTCAGTGCGCCCCAGGGCAGCTGTGGCTACACTGTAGCTCATCACCACCAGAGAGTGAATGACTGGTTGTGTTGTAAAGCACCTTGGGGGGTTGTAGAACCCTAGAAGGCGCTATACAAATACAAGCCATTTACCATGTTTGTGTGGGAAGTTTTTTAAATTCTGGAAATGTTCCCAAAAATGAATTTTGTCGGGTATTGTGAACGTACAAATCAACTTTTTTTGAAATGTATAGATTTGGTTAAAACAGCACGGGTTAGGGTTATAGAGAGGGAGGCTACGAGCTGAGAGGACAACCTCATTTTAAACCACCACGCCTTCACAGCGCTCTTAAAACACGAGTGTGTCGGTTTGTGGAGGAACTTTGAGAAAAGGCCTGAATGAAGAAATTAAGCAAAGTAAAAATATCGCACGATTTCAAAGAAAATTTAGGGAGTACATAAAAAATGAGTATGTGTGAAATTGTGACTGACTGTCAATTATGTTGGTTGATGTATGCATGCACACTTGTGCACATAAAGGGATATACTGTAGATGTAATGAATTGGGTAGGCAGGCATTGGTACAGATAAGTATTTAGAGAATTGACCTTTCACTGAGGTCTAGAAAGTAAAATGAGAAATTGGGACAGGACTGGATAAGCTGTTGCTTCTTCCTGCTCCTCGTTGGAATGTGTTCTGTTTTAGGTTATAACGTTATTTGTTGGTGATATTAACATGTTCTTTCCCTTGGTGATTGTTGGGATGTGATTTTACGTGTCTGAAATAAAAAAAAAAATCCTTCCTCGTTTTTACGTTGCTGGAAATGTGCAAAAAATGTAATCCATGATTTTTGTCTCCAATTGATTATTGGTCAAGATTTAGATATTAAACAACTAAGAACATAAATATTTTACTGGTCAGGACAACTCGCACGTTTTCAGCAAACCCCACAAGAAAACCAACAAACTAAACAGAAATGTTAAAAATGTCACTTTGATGTTCTTTTTGTATTTTTGTGGAAATTTGTCTTTTTATTGATGGTAAATTTTTCAGTGCTTTAAAAGTTGTTAGTTTTGCTCCTCTTACTGTAAAAGGAATGACTAAAATAGAGATGCTCATAAAAAAGCAAATTCCAATCATCTCCAACATTTTCTAGTATAACAACAACACAGTTGGAGTGGGGGGGTTATCTACCATGGGAAACCTTTTTTCTGCTTAGTGACCTCAGCGCCACCACAATTTCCCAAATTTCTCCAAAGACTTGATGATTTTCTGTCGCTTTTCCTGATCAGCAAATGAAACAAAACAATCAGAGCGTTGGACCTCAGAGATAAACAATAATGATAAAAAAGACACCCGGGGGGGACAACGGAGTACATCCTCCAAACTCTCACCGTTTATCCTGTAAGCCGCCCAGATGGGTCCTCCGCCATCTTCCTCTCTCTGTCCAGGAGCAGATCCCGTCCTCTCCTCAAAGGTCCCTCCTCCAGCCAGCTCCCGAACACCTCCCGCGCTCCTCCCATGACTCCTCCGTTCTGCGTCCCCTTCTTCATCTCCGCCACACTCTGCTGCCTCAGTCTGTCAATGCAGTTTTAACACCACGGTTACAACCAGCGTAGACGTAAAACACGCAGAGCGGTGGGATCATTAGGGCCACTTATTGACCTAAATACAGACACTTAAACGCCGCTGGACATCGCTGATGAGTCTAATATGAACGCTAATGGGTTTTAAAAGTGGTTCCCTGCTTCGTTTGCATCTTCTCTTCTTCTTGACCAGAAATGAAAACATGTATTAAAAAGTTACCCAACCCGCGTAAAAACACTAACAAGACTTTTCCTCAACAAGCCACAACAACAGGAGAAAAGAAAAACGTAGAAAATGAATCCACAAGGATCCAAAATGCCCCCTGGTGGCTGGTTGCTGTATGAACCTAAAGCTTCGCCCCCTACATAAAGTTTTTACCAGGTGTTGACTTCTATCCATCCTCTAATATGTTTAGCTGTAATTTCTTATCTGATGCGTAAAAAAACTCGTAATTACGTGCAATGGCGTAGGACTTTTAGCCCCACCTCCATGGAGGCACCTGTAAATGACATATTTTGGCCACACTTTTGGAAAACTAAAGTAGATGGAGTCTAGTTATAGTTAGTTATTGTCTACTTGTTATTTAAGTTGAATGTACAAACAGGCTTTTAGAGACAATTCTAGAAGGTTCTCCATCATCCACGCCATGGTAACCCAAAAGGGTTTAAATGAAGGCAACTTTTGATCAAAAAAGTCCCGTTGCCTTCATTTAAACCCTTTTGGATTTCTATGTAAAGGATTTAATTATGTCCAAAAGGGGCATTAATTAATCAGATTTTTGTTAGTTATTAATTTTATGGGTTGATTAAATGGTTCTATTTTATGAAGTTAAATCATCTATTCATTATATAATAAATGTTCAAATCTTTAAGAAACAAGATGTATCTCATTAAACAACATTAAGTTTAAAATCTTCCATTAGTTGGTGAAACTAGAGTAAGATGCTGCATAAATGCACAATATTTCGTTCCAACAGCTCTCAACTGTAACGTTTTCATACCATAAAAAATAAATAGTGTTCAAAATTGCAGTAAATATCAACAATAAAACACACGTAAGAGCAGTGATGCTACTTTCCATGGCTGCACTTCACATGGCTATTATTATAAATTAGCTATATTTAAAATTAGTTCTGTCATGAGATTAATTTTTTAGATTAATTAATTATGACCTGTGATTAATTAATCTAATTAATCTCTTTTTTAATCTCACCTACTAATGGCTGAGAAAAGCCCTCATTTTGATTTTTATTTAAACTCATTACATTATTGTGTCAGAATAAAAGATTAATATATAACAGAATAACTGGCTTTATAAAGTCGTTTATTGTTTAACAGACTTCTAAACTTTCCTTTTACATCACCAAGGCAGAATAACACTGAGCTCTTTAGTCAGTCTGGAATAATTAGAAATTAAAAATAAAGCATGGGGTCCATATAGAATAATCTAAGTTAACACATCAAGGAATGCTTTTAAGAGCAATGCAAATAGTGATCACAGAACTTGTTACTAAAACATTTATCTGAAATTAAAATAGACCTGTTATTACAGAGCTGTAAGTTAGCATATCAACACTGACAGTTAATCACTAAATAAAACTCTGAAAAAGCATTAAGCACCCACTCTCTCACTTCTGACATGAGGTATGGCATGATAGTTAAAAAATAAATATAATTACATAAAATAAATAAATAAATCCCAGCAGGTAGGCTAGAAAAGTCCCAGTAAAGTTATAGATTAAAAATTAGATTAACTCGATTAAAATAATAGTGCACTAAATGTGGCTGTAATTAATTAATCTCAATTAATGCGATAATTTGACACCCCAAATTAAAATGTGCTTTTCTTTTAAAAATTCATTTATATGTTGATTTTTTTTTATTATTATAAACTCATCATCTGAATTTGTTTTTGCATGAAATAAAAAAAATACAGCAAGAATAATATAATATTTCAGAAAAGACTGAAAGGTGTTCATAAAAGTTTTTTTTTTTTTTTTGTTAAATTTTATTGTGTGCTAAAAATGAGAAATGACAAAAAGTAAAGTGGCTGTGGAACACTACATTTCTGCAAAATGGGTACTGGCATCATTATCTTGTCAGTTTATCCCAGTTTAGGATCTTTCATCCAGACTGGTCCTGTCACACTCATAAATTCTCAGCAAACACTAAAAATACAGTAAAAAAAAGGTTTTTACGTGTTAGTCTTTCAAAATAAAAGGGAGTTGGTAATTCTTATTTTTAAACAGATTTAAGGCAATGAGGTGATTGCTCATAATTATACTTAATATGAGTGGGCCATGAGTGGAACATTTTTAATTAATTAATTAATGAAAAGAAATAAATCATTAAAAATTATTCTCTCCTTGAAATTTGCTAGTAAATTAATGGTGATGGGGATTACTCCTATAATTAAAAAAACGCTGGAAACAACATATTTTACATTTTGAAATACAATTATTGATCCTATCATTTAAAATAAAAAACTCATAGTGGTTTTCTTATCTGCATTCTACATTTTTGCGCACATCTAAGAGTGTGATTTGAGTTCATAGAAGCAGCAGCAGCAAGGATTTCTTTGTGCTGTCAGTGCAGGTTCATGACGTGTTTTTTTTAGAGACTGAGCCTGAATCCAGAGCTCACTCACGGGACGAATAAAAAGGCTTGCCAAATTATTGTGCAGATATTGGTTTCCAGACTAATAGCTGTGTTATCTAGCCAAACATGTCCCAAGCTGCTTGATAAGAAGGAAGACTAAATAACGTCCCATGTATTTGTAGGGTAATGCCTTGAAAACAATGTTAGTGTGGCAACTCAACAACAACAGCTCAACCCCATTGAGGAGGAGAGGGAGTAGAAATTCATTTTGAATGTGCAGGTCACCAGAAAAAGTGCCAGCAGTTAGAAAATGTTGCTGAAGCTAACAGAGTTAACTGAGACGAAGGGCGCTTCCTATGCAACCAGGTGTTGGTATAGTGATCACAACCCCACATGTTAGTGGTTTTGTGATTAAATTAGTTCACGTTCCAGCCAGATGTTAAACATAATTTAGACACATTAATGCACCAAAGTAGTCTGGTGGATGAACATTGGAATGCAACATGAAATAAAACGTGCAAGTGCCTATCCCTCTCTGCTGTGCTTCAGCCTCAAAGGCCATTACTGCGTAAAATGTTGTGCAACTACATTGAACTTATTAACATCATTTGTAGATTAAGTTTTCCATGCTTGCTTAATAATAAATCATCATAAAGGTTTCATAAAAACACATAATAACTGGATTACCTGCCAGCAAACCGGTCTTGGAGCTCAGAGTGCTGTTGATTGTTGAAGCTGTTTGAATGCTGGTCCATCAGCCAGCCCAGCTCAAGCTCCAGCACCTTACTGTTGTTGTTTGTTACGGCTCCTTCTTGACAACGCTGGATGATGCTGGATGGAGAGTTTTCAGGGGAACATGCAGGCAGCCCCTGCCCTCCATTCATTCCATTGCTGTGAAAAAGTTCTGTCAGTTCCATGCCGTAGCTCTGCCACCGAGTGTCTGTAAACCAACGAGCGAGTTCGGAACGAGCCAGTCCTGTCCGACCCTCCAGCTGGCTTTTCTCCTCAGGGGAAGGCCACCGTGTTTGAGCAAAATCATCCTTGAGGAGCGCCAGTGATCGGCTGTCCGGAGGCACTGAGAAGGAATTCGGGTGAGGGATAGAGGGTGCAATGGTGCTGGGAGAAGTAATGGAGAGGGCATGTGAAGGTGGAGGAGGGCTTTTTAGATTGCCCACATTAGTGCTTGTTTTGTGAAAGCCGTTCAGCTGAGTCGGATGCTGCTGTGGCTGCTGATGAAGTTTCTCAGTTAGGCCAGTGATGCCACCTATTCCAACCTTTTTGGTTCCCATGGAGTTGAGAAGGGCTTGTTCCAGGTTGTCACGAAGTGCACGACGTTCCACAAACCAGCTGTCGATTTCATGATGAGACAAGCCAGTAGCGGCCGCCAGATTGTCCAAATCGCCATGTGTGGGGAAGCTGTTCCGTAAGAAGTTCTCCTCTAAGACCTTGAGTTGTTTTGCTGTTTTTCCTTTCATCCTCTCAAGCAAAGGGAACTGAGTCAAGACCGTGGACTTCTGCTGGAAATCGTGTTTTCGAGCTGCTATTGTTTCTCCACTATCCAAATGCATAATCCCATTATTGTGAGCAGAGAAGGTCTGGGACCATTTACCATCCATACGAGACGTTCCGTTGGCCTCTGCAAGAGGACTAACAACCTTATCTCCCCTGGGATAACTGGTTTTCAGTTCCAAACCTTGTTGCTCATTTTGTTTCTTGCCATCCAAAGGGAACCCCTGAATCTGGGAGGGGACTTTAGCTGGAGTGTGGAGAGACTGAATAATGGTTGGCCGCCTTATGTGAGCGTTAACGTGTGGAGGAGAGTTTGGCAGATTCAGATCAGGAGCAGGCAACGAGTGGGGAATGGTGTGCTTTTCTTTGGAACTGCGAGGGACAAGTAAAGTGTTTTTAAATGAAGGGGCATAAATAGGTGGGGGGGCTATCATAGGCCTTGTCAAAGACTCTGGAAACACCATGGAGGGCATCGAGATCCCTGGCTTTGATTTGGAGTTTCCTATTGCAGAAAGAATTTTCCCCTTGGATAATGAAGATTGTGATGATGAAGATGGTGGTGGCATTAAAGGCACAGCAAGAGATGGCCTCTTTGCTTCTGCATTGACCATAGAAGCTGCTACAGGTCGCTTCATCTCCATGGGAGCGGGAGGTGGAGCCATTGGCATTCGGTCCTTCTGGGGAGGAGGTGGGGGAGGAGGTGCCATCAAGACCTTATCTTTAGGGTCACCAGAATGGGGAGCGACGGCCATGATTGGTCGCTTTGCTTCTGGGCCATAAACTGATGCTGGCAGGGATCGTTTCAAGGTGTGGCTGGAAACAACCGAGACTACTGTATTAGAATTTGTGGTGGTGGCGATAATTAAATCGTTGGGTGCAGTTGTTCGAATTTGACCTGGATGTTCAATTGTTGTGTGGACAACGGGCTGCTTGGAGGCTTTGGGAGAGGACTGAGATATGAGGCTGGTGAATGTGTGATGGGCAGGAGGGATAGAGCCATTGAACATTTTCTTCCTGGCTTCCTCCACCTCCTCGGGGGACCAGGTGATGCCCTGCTTCAGTCGCTGGGTGGTGAACCAAACTTTGATTTGCTCCTCAGGGTGCCTGGAGGCAGCAGTCAGCCATGACAGCTCAGCGTGTGTTGGGTAAGGGAACTTATTGAAGGAAGCAATCAACGTCAGGTTGTCATCTAGGGAGGGGTTGTATTTGGTAGTGTTCAAAGGAACGGCTATTTTTGGTACAGAGTTAAAGTTAGGTGGGCGTTGTAGCATTGGGGTGACATGGGAAAGCCCTTGGACGATGGTAGGTTCAGGGATGATGACTGTTCCATTGATGTTCACTGCTGTGATCTGATCCTTCTGAATCAAACCGTCCAGCTGGCTTTTAAGTTCTGTCCCTCCGTAGAGCGGCTGTATGCTGCTCGGGGTTTTCACCGTGGTAGATATGCAAGATGGGACGTTGAGTCTGCTGTTGCCTTCACCTTGTTCATTTGTCACTTCGCATACAACTGAATTGTCTTTGCCTTCGATTGTCTGTTCCAAGATAGTTTGATTGTTCCTTTTTATCCTCTTGAACTTGAAGTTCGTCTCACCAGGGTGCTGACTTTCATTGTGTTCTGTGAGCGAGTCAAACTTCTTGGTGTTGAAGTTGCACACGGCACAGAGGTACAATGGGTTCAGAATGACATTAGGGTGACTGGAATCTACATGCTCCTTAAAGTCATTCAGATTCTGTGTCAAAAATGGGCAGTATTTGCACTCGTAGCCTCTCGGCTGCTTTTTCTGCAACAAGTATTCAGATTCTGCTTCTTCTTTATTTGTCAGTCCTCTTGTTTCTCCATTTTCACTAACATGGAGTCCATTTTCTTTACCAGACTGTTCGTTTTGTACAAATGGCTCAAGGTTTTGTGTTTCCACGTGCTTTAGAAATGTCTGTTGGTCTTTACCGTCTAGGTCATGCTGTTGAGTGCCTTCCTTCTTTGCGCTTGATTCAGAGTGTTCTTTTTCAGTCAAGCCATTGTAGGACAGTTTTTCCAAGTCCATCACATCCACTGGATCATCTTGATCGTCAGGCAAGTCACTGATGACCCGGACCATGCAAGGAGTGGAGGACTTTCTACGACTGGACATGCTTACTGCTGCTGCTGTTGCTGGTGTTGATGGTGGTGCTGGTGCTGCTGATTGTGGTGAAGAGATTGTGGTTTTTGGCTGATGCTGCTGGTGCGTGAGGACGTTGGTGTGTTGGTTTTTAAGCGAACCCTACTGGGGTGGACTGGAGCTGATGTTTGTGGGTACTGATAGGTGGGTGGAAAAGTAGTCTCCAGCGTGCAAGAGGGAGGGCAAGAACCAGGCGAGCGTGCAGGTCCAGGACTGGTTGTTCAGTGGCGTCTCCCGCTCACTGGCAGCGTCAGCTCCTGGCCTGGGCGTCATGGGAGGGCATCACAGACAGCAGCGGGGCTCAAGCTGCAAACAAACAAGAAGAGCAATACTGGCATGTTAATATCGTTTGTGCTGAGAGGTAATCATCTAATGATGAGCTAAAGCTAACAGTTGAGTCAATAATGTCTGTGCAGCCTTCTGCTTTCACAATAAAAGCACAGATTTCACTGGTAGATTAATCTAGCAGAGGTAGTCCTTAAAAGGCTGTGAGGACTCATTTTGTGATTGGTAGTTGGTTTGGGGACAGGCTGTTTTGTGTGTTGTTTTTGGTTTGTCAGGTTTACTTCTCGGTTTTCAGACTGATAAATGAGCCGCACTTATATAGCGCCTTTAGAGTCAGAGGACTCCAAAGCGCTTTACACTACAGTATCATTCATCCAGTCACACGCTGGTGGTGATGAGCTACAATGTAGTCTACTAATTTTTACTGAAATGAGGTAGAATGTCATGTTATTTTTATTTTAATGACATTTGGTGACCAGAGAGGTGGATCCTCGACCCCCCCCCCATTTGAAATGAAAATGACTTCACTGATGGACATAAAACTATTTATCTGAACTGAGGCTGCCAAGACTACAAATGGGGAATCCATATTTTTAAGAGGAAGCTGGTAGATTAAAGGACTGAAAAACAAATGAATGTTATGCAGCGCATGAAAGATTAAAAATCCTCCTGTGCGCTCTTGAGCAGATCTAATTAATTTATAAATACAGGACAGAGACCACAGTGAGCCATCAACACTTGGTTTGGGTGTAGAGAAGCAACATGACCCTCGTGTTCCTCAAAAGTCCAAAACAGATTTCTATCCAGGAGCTTCGTTAGCTGTGGGCTAATCAGATGCTGGCAAATAACGGCACGTTCTGACAAAGTCAGCAGCCCGGGAGGTAAAAAAAATCATCTGACAACTGCAAGCAAGACGTCATTTTTAAAATACTATGAAGATAACAGCGCCACTTAATAAGGACACACTGTTCCAGGCCAATCACAAGTAAGTGCAATAAATTTGAAGAGTCCACGGAAAAGACAAAAAAAAGTCTCCAAACTCCAAACCCCATTAAAAAGACATTAGTTGTCTTTCATAGATTCGGGCACAGACAACTTCACTCGATAATTACCCTGCAATCATGGAATAAGAGAGACTCTGTGATGAGATCTCCTGACAGCTATCATCCACACAATGGTAAAGAGACAGTGAGATAGAGTGTGATGAGGAAGGACAGAGGAGGGAAGCAGGGACGGCAGGTATGTATAAATATGGGAGGATTAGGGGATAATAAAAGGGGGAAAATCTAAAAATCACCGAGTAAAAAAGGAGAAGGTTAATAAAAAACAGATAATGGAAAACAGTGGCAAAGGAGCAGAGAAATAAGGTGAAAGAGGAATGCAGAAACTTCCAGGTTAATAAAACAGAGCAAGCACAAAGCAGAAGACAGATTAAGTAGGCCATGGCCTGGCTGACAGAAGGAGAGAAAACAGTAAAAAAAAAAAACGAGGAAGAAAAAGATAAAAAATAAAGACGCCAAAGACTTTTTTAAGAGGCATACCAACAACAGAGGCAAAGAAACAAGAGTCAGAAGAGAAAAGGAACCAAGGCAGGGTGAGAAACCAAAATGAGAAAAGACGGGAGGACATTTTTACAGAAAATAAAATACGGTTTCAGAGAATTTTCCATCACTTAATGCTTTGAAAAGGTGCCCTAATCAGTAGGGGGGAAAAACAGTTGCCAGAAAAAATAAGGTATTTCTACGCTTAATTAGTATTGGGCAAGCTGTTATTTGTCCCATGTGTCATTTAATGTTGGACATATTTCATGCTCTCGCAGTCTTGATCAGCTCCTCATCGCCGGCACTGGAGGCTTATTTTATAGCCGAGTATCCAGAGCCCAGTTTGAATTGTTGCACTGTGCAATGAGACCGAACTAATCCTGTTATTATAAATCTCATGCATTTACATTGCTGCTTACTTCCTGCTTCAACTAATGAGATTTGCTCTCAAAGAGAGCATAAAAATACAAGTGGTACTGACTAAAGTTAGACGATTATCTGATAAAATGACAGAACAGAGCAGACTCCACTCCTTAAAGATGTTTAGCTTCTATAGCTTTGGCAGCATCCAGTCTATTCTCCCAGAATCCCACTGGGCTGCGATGCAAATGTAGCCTAGAAATCTAGACGAACCGGGGCAGTGGGGAGAGATTTTGCTCTGCAGGAGGGTCTAGCTGCACTCCATTGGTCTACCATTGGCCTGAACACGATTACGTCTGGCCAATCACAGCACTTTATGTTTGTAGAGAGACGTTGGGGGGGCTTACCACCAAAGCTGTGATGGACAAAAACTACAAAGATGGCGTCAGCTCAGGAACAGCTCTTGTTTGAAACGGCTTTGGCAGCAACTTGGGACGACTTAGACTGGAGCTTTTCTTTGGGACATGAGCAGACAGAGGTACCTACGTCCTTTACTTAGACTAAGGATGTGTTTGCTTCTTCTTCAACGCTGTATGGCCTGTAGCGATGAATGCGTCCCATTGTTCGTTGCTCTGATTGGTCCTAGCGCTGTCCAATCACATGCCAAGACAGTTTGAAAGACAACAGAAGATTCCGCCCCACGACTGAGTCGTTTCAGTGGTTCGTAGCCAGACTGAACATTTAGGCTAGCAAGATTTGACATCATCTCACTAGGCTGCTCTCGAACAACACGATGGGTCACGTATGATGTAATTGTGCAACAGGCCCTTAATAATTCATCAACCCCTCCCAAACTTGTCTCACATTTCTTACCAGGGCTTTCCATCGGATGCGTAACATACAGCGGCATGTCCCTTCCTAGCAGCTTCTGCAGCAGGTGTCACCGATAATGACTGGAAAGCTGCGTGTGTCTTTTATTTTGAAATTTGTCCAATTGTTTGATTTGCTATCTGGTCTGATCTGAACTGCAGAGCTTGACATGGTCTGGAATATGTAGTATGTGAAAAATAAACATGCTGTGCACGTGGTGGAAACACACCCATTGACTACAATAGCAGCTACTAGCTGTGTATTGTGCTTCGCCGATGTAACGTGACGATTATGCATCCAGTACAAAGCTGGGGTCACACATTTCTGTCTCACAAAACTCAACTTAGATGAGTTAGAGTAATTAGTAATAGAGTAAGTAATTCACAAGTCAGTTTTAATTTACCTAATGCCAAATATTTTGAAGAACCCCTCAAGTTCAACCTCATGAAACTGGATTAGAGGGCAAAAATAAAAACCTAGATCAAGCCTGCTAACGTCCTGGGTCAGGTCTGTTAGGAAGCACGGTGAGATGATGCAACCCCATAAAACCCTTAAATGACTTCCTTTTACCTAATAAGCTAATGTCCTCCAAATTAATGTTGATTTGTTGTCTTTATTTACTATAAACAGTTTAAACTATTTAGAATATCAATCTAAATGAACAAGAAAACATCTTTCCTGCTAGAGTTTCACTGAAACATCAATATTTCTTTAACAGAAATCCCTTTTTTATAAAATAAAACATTTCAGATTATTGCACATGAGGTATTTACTGCTTATGAATTAGTAACTGAGACCCTATTGGTGTTTGAAAATTGCAACATTGATTATTTTTATATTCAAGGACCAAGAAAGAAGAACTCTTAGTAAAACGGAACAATGAAACTCCAATTCCGGGAATCGGAATTACAATTATTCCTTCTTTAAGTCATAATCATTTATTTATACAGGTCTAATTTTAAAGAGAGGCTAGTTTAAACAATCATAGAAAAAATAGTCTGTTGCAAGATAATAAAGTGCAGTATCGTTGGACTATGATAAAATAAATCAAGGTGGGTTAAAACAATAAAAAAATAGGATAAATAAAAAAAGTTAAATTGAAAATTTGATTAAAATGATAAAACTTTGTTTGGGACACAAGGTTGTAGGTTTGAATGCAAACAGGTATGTATAAAAGATGCTTCAGAAATATATGTACATCACATTACTCACCACCTGGCATCATCTTTTCTTAAATATTCTACTTCTGCACATTTCTGTGAGCACTAAAGAGTTTGCCAGAGACCCAGCTGCTGGCAGAGGTAACGTGGAAGGAGACGAGGAGGCAGATGGGAGAGGAAAAGATAAAACAATGAGAAAAAATAACAGTGTAGGAGGAGCTGAAGTGAAGGGATCAGAGATTAGATGTATAGGAAGAGGTGGAAGGAGACGAGCCAAAGAAAAAGAAAAGAAAGAACGGAGGAGCAACAGTTAGGAGGTCGCAGAGAAAGGATGTGAAAGTGTAGGAGGAGGGGCAGAAACGGGAGATTAGAGGAAAGACGGCGGCAGAAGACTAAAACAAAAAGACAAAACGAGGGACAGAAATAGAGAAGGGCAAAAAAGAAAGGAAAATGGAACTGATAGAGGAAAGTAAGAAGCGTTGGAGCAGACGGAGCTGCAGGCTGAAGCATTTAATTCCAGCAGCAACAGCAGCCTCGCTTCCTGAGGAAAAGCGCTGCGGCTGCCAACTCCAGAATTAAAAAAGAAGAGGAAAAAAAATAAAAACACAACAGTGTCATGTTTTGCTGCATCACTGGATCGGCCTCGAGGACTCCGGGCCAACTTCTGACGAGGGGAGTCATATGCCGCTTGGCTGCATCCCATTTTGTTGGGCTCAGCTTGCCTCCATGCATCCTTGTAATTACTTGTACAGTATTTGTGTGCAGGGGATTGTTTGAAGCACGGCACCACTCTGTAATTATAGAGGAAATAATGAAACCGCAGCAGTGTAAACAGTGATTTGCAATTTTGCAAGAAGCGACAAATTTTCCTTTTGAGAGGAAGACGATTAAAATAAAACAAAGCGCTGTTAAACTCTTTAACTGGCAGATGTAGGAGGCAAGTATCAATTTTAGATGGATGCACGATTCAGTATCATTATAACTGGCTCCATTTGAGCCCAGAAAAGCTCCACGTGGTCTACTCAACACAATTAAAAGTCAGACCAAGATATGAAACCAAAACTCCACTGAAAGTGACACCGAAGTAACCTGAGTGCATCGGCGGGGTGAAACGGAGTTCACTGCAAGTTTTACAGACAAAACAAGATCTGATTTTGTCCACGTGAAGGGCAAAGGAAACCATGGCTCTAACCAGAAACCGTATCCATCCAACGGCAGAAAACAACAACAGGGTGTGGAGAAAGCCACGAAAGGCCTTGCAGATGAAAAAGAAGGTAATGAGGAGACATCTTGGGAGATGAAATGACAAATTAGGAGGATGGAAGGCAGATTGGAAGGTGCCAAGTGTGCTAATAGGAGTGGTTAAAGACATTTTAGTGGAACAAGGGCAAACTGGAGGGTATGATGGCTCGCAGGCAGGGGCACGGTCTACATCCTGGCACAAATGAGGCTCTAATTAAAAAAAACACAACCGGCAAAAGCATTTTTCTAGTGTCAACAGGAGATCTTTAACAACTATAATTGGCGTTTTTTAAATTCATACTGCAAAAGGACTAAAGTTAATCCTTTAATGCTGGTTTTGTTTTAACCAGAGCCGTTTGGGGACAGACGGAGTTGGTCCAGCTCCTCAACTCAAACCCAACCATACATCAAACCACACAACAGGAAATGGAATTCTTTAGGCTTCACCATAAAACAACTCAAGCTGTGCTCTGCTCTACTTTTCCTAAAGAGCCAAAGTCGACCTGCCGGTGATCTAGTTCTTTTGAGCTATGTTTGGCCTTTCAGAGCCAGTAATCGTCCAGATGTTGTTCCACTTAATAAACTGTTATTTTGCTTCTACAAGAAACTGTTTAGAGTCCACGTTGCTCTGATTTCACACACAAGCTGCTCAGAAAGATCCAAGCAGAGACGGAGGTCCTGCTGCTAAAGTGCAACTCATCTTGAGTCATTTATCGGACCTTTTAAAGATCTCCAATACCGCTCCATCCATCCAAGACAAGTGGCACCAGTTGTTTTATTCAGAAACAAGGCTGCAGAAATGATCATGTGTTTAAGAAAGGGTGAAAATGGTTGGGCTGAGAGGAAAACCAGCATATTTTGACTTCTGTGACCCTCATAAGACTAAGCTTTAGGCTTTAGGAGATCAAGAGCAGCAAATATGTTGTATTTTATGAGTTAAGTGTTGGATTCACCGACTCACCTTCACTGAGTGAGAAGGCCAGATTACTGCCAGACCTGTTAAGAAATCCCTTCAATCGAACCTGTCAACATTAAGAGGCTAAAAGGTCTCAAAAAGCAACAAACAAAACTTTGTCCCCCCCCCCCCCCCCCCCCATGGTGTCCTTCCTAAGCACCACGTTAGTAAACTAAGTGGGGGTGAGCTGTGCTGCTTCTGGACTCTAGGTGCTGCCGTGGGCTCCTCTCCGCTCCCATCCAAGAGCGCTAACAGCAGACGGTCAGTCCTTGTGCTGCCACTGCCTGTCAGAGAAGATGTTTACCGCACTGCATCCATGATACCACTGGCTGATTCTACCCGCACCAATCAGAGGATCCTACTAGTAGGTAGGCGTGAGAATGACGCAACTTCAGCCAGCCAATCAGTCCACAGGTGGGTGTGTATGATTGGCTCAGCACAAAATGGATCACAGGGAAGCAGGGCCAAAAACAAATGGTTGGCTCCACAGGAACAACGAATGGATGACGCCAACGTAGACACAATAACCCCAACGAGCCAGACCGAGCTGACCCGAGTGTAAAAGGTCTACAGTAGTGTTCAACATCCACTTCCATACATGTCAATCACAGAGTGGGGGTGCGCATTTACGGAAGCACCTAGACTTCTCCAGCGTTAACGACATTTCTTATGAACAAGTAAGTCTTTAAAATAAAAGACATAATGTGACCATAACAACAGCGAAACAAAGTCTTTCAGCTCTGTTGGCCAGAGGAAAACATTCATGAACAAGAGGCTTTGCTTCAGCTGTAATCACGGAGGTCAGGAGAGGGGCTTAAGGTGTAATACCTGTTTCTGCCTCTAGATGGTGCCCTCTGACCAAAACCTGCACATGTTGGCTTTAAACTGGCCGTTCGTTAGGAAAACCCTCCAATGTGGCTGAATAAAAAGTGGTTTGTTGATCTGAAACCTTTAAATATAAAAAACTTTAACTTAAAAGAAACTATATAATGGGGCCAGATAATTAGTCACAGCACTGTTTATGAACCACCTGGAGGTGCCAGCAGTAAACAAAAGAAGGAACCAAACTTATGAGGCCACTTCCTAACAAAGAAATGTTGCTCAGGAACCAAGTGTCCTGGTTTCTGGGTCCCCGTGACCCTCCTCCTCAAGCGTACAGTCATCAAGCACGAAAAAGCCCATGAGCTTCATGTGTGTGTGCTTCACTATAAGTCTGTGTGGATGGTAAATGATTGATCAAAGGATGCCTTTGTGCGGGCACCTCGTGGTGCTAATGCATCATTAACACAGCTGGTAGTATGACCCAGCTCTACCCAGAGTGCCAGGCTATTTCCAGCAGCTTCCGCTTAAGCCTATAGAGATCCAAATCTCACTTGTGTTACATAAGAGTTCTGCGAAACCTACCGAAAGGACGTCACGACTGGTTTTTACCCCAGGTTATTATAGCTGGCTCTTCAGCAGCAGAGGAAAGACGAGGCCTGATTTTTCAGCTGACTGAAGGAATCAGACTGGAAACAGCACCCCCCTGAAAGATAAACCACCCTAACAGGGCTCAGAGTACATCTAGCTGGTACTAAGAAAATCTAATCTTCTAAAGTACTTTGTTACAAAAAACTTTATAAAGGACCAAAGATCCAAAGCAGATGCCTTTTCTTGTGCTTCTTTTTGCTCCAGCTGCTGTCACAGCTCAATATCTTCAAGTCAAAAGAGTAAATTAGGCTTAAATTTACAGAAAACACTCCTGATTTATAGATGATGAACTACCGTTGACCCTGAGACTTCTGTGTTACCCCGGCCCTCAGAGGGAAGGCTACATTTTTAGCTCCACAGGTTCTGTGAATGGGCTCTACTGCAGCGTCTGGGACCAACTCATCAAAAAATGATTTAAAAAACAATCAATGATGAAATTTTTACGTTGGATAAATAAGGAATTAAGCAAAGCCTCACAAAGGACACCAAGTTCATGTAAATGCTGCCATGGCAGCACGAACACAAGTTTCTGTCCAACACTGATGAGAAGATCCACGTCCCCCAAACTGCTGCAAATGTGTGTCAATTATTTTCTGCAGTCGAAATAAAACAATTAAGCTCGACATTTTTATGCAACTTTAGGGATTAAACAATTCTCATTCTGTGACAAAATGACCATAAAACAATGGCAACACATAGGAAATATTAGCTCCCATGACTGGCTGCTAAATAATTAAGTCAAAACAATAGAAAACAACCCACCATCCCAAAAACAAAGCACTGCAAAAACCTGATTACCAGAATAACGCTAAAAACAATCAAATAAATCATCGGGAAACCGTAGCGCGCTTCCTGGACCAGACGTGCGTGCCTCTCAGCTCAATCAACCAGAACTGAATGTTTTGCCCCCTAAAGTTGCCTGATTGGGTTGTTGCGCCCCATGTGGGGAATCAAAGGTCAAGACAAAACAACAATAAGCATTAGAAAGTTGGCGGAGTTAAAAGGCAGCATTGATTTTGATGTCTGGTGTGTCTTGTGAGTGGATCTGATCCGGTGATGAGGGTGAAATTAGTGTTTTATCAGCAGCGAGCCTTGACAAGAGTTTTAGGCTTCGGATGACTGACTAGCTAATCGGAGCGCTTCACCTTGGTGCTGCTTCTGACTTAGTTAAACTCGGATTCTTCAAGGTCGAGTCTGAACATGAATAACATCAATCTACTCAGTCTTCCAACACAAACGTCCTATCATTTGTCTGTTTTAGCTCCATCTGTATTCTCTAAGCACTTCAGTAAAAACTCATTTTTGTCTGACAGTTTTGGTCTCTTGCCGTAATCCGTGGTAAAGGATCCGACGCCAACCAAGGCCAGGCAGAAACCACGAGCCATGTCCTGAACGTTTTCATGCTTTTCTTTGCTAATGAGAAATGATGAAAAATGAAACGATAGGAGCAAATATTTGTGTGTCTGCAATTTATCTCCACCATACTTCACTGAGGTCCTGGCCACAATGCTGGCTCATCCCTTGAGTTATGTTTGCAGGTTAGGGTGCTGTTCAAGCAAGAAACGAGCATCTTCCACACGAAATTTTACATAAAAATGAATAAAAGTGTAAAGTACGTAGGGTTATATCTCTTTTTGTGTTCATGATCCTGCCACATACATAAAATCTACAGAGGTCAGAGGTCAAGCTCAGTGTGAAGCTTCTCTTCAGACGTTAACGTTTACTAAAACATCTCTTAACACACTCATGCTCTATTTATGAAGAGCCACACAAAATGGTGATTCACATACATATAATCCCCACGACCTCGAGCTGTCACAGTGGATGAATGCAACACACTCACACACACACAAATACCCACTGGCTTTACATGGCCATGGTTTAGCAATGCAAAACACACACACGCGCGCGCACACACACACACACACACACACACACAAATCTCACATTCTATCAGTTCTTTCTCAGCAAACTGCAAGTGCCCTGCAACCATGAAATATGAATGAAATACAATTAGCAGCTTTAAAAAAACTTGATCAAGGCCAAGGCCTCCATCCAAACACCTCTCACACACACACACACACACACACACACACACACACACACACACACACACACACACACACACAGAGAGAAAAACTCTAACGGGCAAGAAAATTTACTAAAAAATTGTCCTTGGAAAAAGCGACCAATCGCTAACATTCGTCACAGTAACAAAACCATAAAACAAACACACACACACACCTAATAATAGCTTTACATGTTTGAAATAGTTTCATTTTCTCTTAAAGAAACTTTTATTCTGGTGTAAAAGCTGAAGTTGGCTGCGTGCGAGGACGCCGCTCTGCCCGTGAGTCCCACGCCGTCCCTTCAACCTCACGTCTAATAGCTGCAGTGACTCATTAAAAGTGAAGGAGGGGTGGGTAGGGAGGAGATGGGGTCGAGGGGGGGGGGTGTGCATTGGGGGCGGGCGAAAAAATTAGGAGCGAGACGAAGGGAGATAGAGACAGAGAGCACGGTGCTTCATTTCCATGGCGTCGCCATGGCAACAGCGGGGCAGGAAAGATGGCGAGGTGCCCTTCTGCCGTCGCACCACCTCGCCACCGAATATTAAACCAGGCCCGCACGCTCAGGTGCTAATTAGGAATGGGGGGGTGGGTGAGAAGGAGGGAGGTCAGTAGGGAGGGAGAGAGCAAAGGAGGAGGTCAGGAGAGAGATGGAGGAGGAGGGAGAGAGAAAGCACAAGGTGATGAACCAAGGAGGTGTGGAGAGGAGGTCAGGAGAGGGCAGGAGATGAATCAAGGAGGAGGACAAAAGGAGGTGCACTGATCAGCCAAAATATTCCAACTCCTGACATCCGAGGCTCTTTAATAGCAACGTTTATCTGGGAAGCCTCGGGTCCTGACACGAGCCAACCGCCTAAATGTTGTCACACACACAGCACATCACCCCGTGGCTACGGCACTCCCCTACGGCGACGCCTCCATCTGCACCACTAAAGGGCTGCAGGATCAACAGGCATGGGCCGGATTCTGGGTTCAAGGTCTACCACGGTTTTAAAAAGTCCAGCTTTATAAAACCACAAAGATTTTTATGATAAATTCTCTGAGATGGTGCAGGGACCTCAGGTTGTGTGAAGCTAACAGGTTGGTGCAGCTGGCTATGGGTGATCACCAATCAGACTGAGCCTTCCAAACGTTTCTGCCTGTTGGTTTCATTTAGTTTAGCTGAATGGTGGCCGATCCATCCTTTTCTGACCCAAGTTGTGATGTTATGTGATCGTCCAAGGTTCGGTTGTTTGTAGCGCTCCTGACTGACCCAGGATATGTTGGGTCAGCTATTTTGAGGCAGATTCCAGTAGCCAGATGCTTGAGCTGGCACATTTGGTCATTTTTTCAGGGTTTTTTGCCGCTACAGCCAATGGGATGTATGGCTCTGGTCGTTTTTTAAACTAGGTTTGTTGCTCCTCGCTCACTTTTCCCTCTGTCATTAAAGAGAGGCTGATTTGGAACAGCAGAGTAATGACACTTTGCAGAACTGAAGGAGCAACTTGTCTCTCTATTAAAACCTGTCTATTTTTCTGATGGCACAAACCATCGCGGAGTAACGGCAAATCAAAGGAAGCTTGTAAAATGTGTCGCGTTGGAGACATAAAACATTCAGACGGCTCAGAAAAACGTCTAATTCCTACCTTTAGATGTCATTCTTGCTTTAGAGAAATCAAACTGCAATAGCAATTTCTGCTAGAAAAACAATTGAATCTTTTCCTAAAATCGTTACCAAGAAATGCGTTTGTCATCATTCTTCTCGTAGACCAGGATGCTTTCAAGTCGCTCCGCTTTTGCTTTGGGTGGAAGAGCTACTGCCCAGCACTTACGCCCCTTTTGCAACAGTACTACTCAGCGTGACTTCAGTGGGTTTGGTCCAGTTGGCCAAACTCTTCCAACAGCAATGGGTTCGTATCTTCTCCCAACTTTTAGTACCTGCTTTCATGTGGTCCCAAGCATACCGAGCTGTGCTGAAAATGCATTGTATCTGTTTCTGGGTTTAAAGTCTGACAACAAGCCAGCAACAGTAGCATACAGATCACCTCGCTACTTTTGAGTCAGGTTCAGGTCGCAAGTGCGACCCCCTAACCCTAACCCAAAATCCTCGTACTTCTCTATGACCGAGCGTTTGCAGAAACAAGCGTGACCCAGGAAGGCTCCATCATGTTCCACAAAACCCAAAGATCTGGATACCACGAGACACCCTCAGATCTCCTTTGTTCTGGAACAATATTATGCAGGTTTTGTTGCAGCTGATTGATGCAAACGCACAAAACAGAAGGAGATAAAACAGAAGAAAAGACATCATATAAGTAGCAGGAAGGAAACAGAAGAAAATGATAAAGGCAAGACAGGCAGAAGAGAGATATGGGAGGGGAGAAAATTGATAAATAAGAAAAGATGAAAGGTAAAATAAGGTAATTGGGAGATGAAGGTAGGAAGTGACTAACGGTGAGCGGAGAGCAGAGGGAGGGGAGATTTAAAAGGAGAAAATTGGATGATGTGGAAAGAAGAGAGGAAATTGAGAAATATAATGTGAAAAGTGAGAAAGAAAGAGTGTAGATTAAAAAGGAGAACTCGATACGAGGTATAAAAGAGGCAAAATGGTAAAACTGGAGCATACAGAATAATGTGAGATGTTAAGGGAGGCGTCTCCAGTAGCTGTGATCCAACAGGTCAGAGGACAAACAAGGTGAGAGAGAGAGAGAGAGAGAGAGAGAGAGAGAGAGAGAGAGAGAGGAGGAAAAAGAGGAAGGGAGGGAGGAAGATTAAAGGAAGCAAAAGAACAGAACGGCTCACATGGGTATAGAGAGAGAGAGGAAAGAGGGATGAGAGAAGGAGAGACGGAGGTGTAAAAAGAGGGCGAGCTGGATCAATAAAACATGCATGAGCGTCGTTGTGTGTACATCTTTGTACGTTTCATTTGCATGTGTGTTCACGTTTGCCCTTTAAGAGACGTCCTTCTCCTTTGTGTGTGTGTGTGTGTGTGTGTGTGTGCATACTGTCGTTTCATCCATATATCCCTAATGTGTGTGACGCCCAAGTTATTTTTAACTTTAGTTTTTACCTCATCCTTACATCACTTATATCAGTGTCTACGTGTGCACGGCGTCTCCGTGGCTGCGCGTGGATGTCTTGGAACGCGGCGTCCTCTGGGACGGTGGCGTCATCTCCAACCAGCGCCGAGCTGCTATAAGCCTGAGAGCGTTTCTCCTGCCACACAGATGTATATTCACTCGTATATAGGTCAGAACAGCTCGTCCATGCTAACAGCCACTGTGCCGCCTTACGCCGCCCCTCAGATTCAGATGACGTGATGATTTACAGGAAAAAAAGAGAAAAAGTTCCTTAAAGGAGCCGAAAAGTTTAACAGAGGTCAGTCAAGGAAAGAAAAGTGATTCAGGGCTTTTTAGCTTCATTGTGATGCTGCTTACCTCAGAATCCTAAAGAGCTAAATCACTCCACAAGAGCAAACTTTTCTTTGCAAACTTAATGATCCTTTAGAAACATTCCGTCCTCCCAGTATAAACTTACACTTTGACACTATTTACAGGTGGGAAATTGGTAATTAACTCGAGAGAGCAGATCATTCATTTAACGGCTGCGTGCTAACACGTTTGCACCACGCCGAGTGACACCAGACCTGATAACGCCGACACTAAAGCGGCGGTCCCCTCGTGGCTGACACTTCTGCTTTCACTTGTGGGTAACAGCACACTCTGCTACCCCACCTTCAAAATGTTGGCCCGCTGATCTCAACAACTTTACTTAGTGAAAGAGCCTTACTCCTGCGTACGATAACAGTGGTGGAGCTCACGCTTAAGGTTTTATTGTCTTGATTTCATGTTATTTTCCTTCATATACAGTACACACTGGTTGGTAAAGTGAGAGCAGATTTGTTGATGTTTGATGCTCTAGATCAGTGGTAAACATTGTAGCATCAGCCCTACAAACAGGTTGTGGTAGAAGCTCGTAGTCATTACACACAGGCTTCTGGGGGAGCCCTGCGAGAACGCCATAAGAGCGAGGGGGTTCGTTATAACTTTGTTCGTTATAACTCTGTGAGAGTGGGGGCTGGGGACGGGGGTTACGACTAGATCACTTCATGGGCTCCCCCTGGGTCTGTTGAGGGCTTCCGGCGGAACCCTTGCAGGGGAGCCTGGCTCCCCCAAGCTCCCCCATAATTCAAACCCTGCTTGTAGCCCCAAAAATGACCAGAAAACACCCACTCGTTATCTTTTCCTGGTTTTTATTACAAGGGTCATGGGGAGATGAGTCTGAGCGAGGGGCAGGGGGACACCCTGGACAGGTCTCTCATCCGTTACAGGACACACACACACACACACACACACACACACACACACACACACACACACACACACACACACACACACACACACACACACACACACACACACACACACACACACTCACCCACATAAAGGGACAATTAGAGTCTCAAATTAATCTAAAAAACATCATTTTGGTCCGTGGGAGGATGCAATGCATGCACGGTAAAAACATGCCAACTCCACGCAGAAAGATCACAGTCAATTAATCAAACCTGCAACCTTCTCACTATGACTCGCCAACTGTGTGACGATGCAGCCCCACTGACATGCAAACGGCTAAAGCTAAGGCTGCTCGATGTTATGCTAACGCTAATTATTTTTGGTCACCATTGTAAACAAGATTGCTCAACATTAATACTCTTTTGGGAAACACTGCAGACATTTTATTATTACGAAAGCCTAAAATAAGCAGAAATCTAATTTTTAGGAGGTTGCGGTTACCAAGTCATATCAGCAGGTGGCAGAGTTGAGCTGTTTAGTGCTGAAAACATCATACAGGACTGCAGCCTTGATAGAACAGAGAAAAGCTGCAACCGAAGATGGATGTCCAATCAAAGAGAGAGAGCACATCTCAGTTTTTTGTTTCCCAGGAGTTTCAGAGCGTGGGAATAGACTCTTATGGAGACAGATTGCAGCACAGCTAATATGTAAGAGTCATAATGAAGATGCATTTCTATCACATGCCGCCAGCATGCCCTCACTTCTAAAAAATCATCACACGTATGAGAGTTTAGCCTTCAGAAGAGGTGGAGGTGCTCATCATTTGGAAAGAAAGTAGAAGCAAAATAATAATAAAGATTGTATTGTTTCTTGTTTATTAAGCGTTTTTATGGTTTGGAGCTGAAATCAAAACTCAAATTCTACTGACACTAAAAACCCCAGTAACCCATAATTATGGATTCACGACTTTTTAATTTAAAATAATCAAAACTAATTATCTATTGTTTGTAATTATAATTTATTTAAGAACCACAAATTTCACGACTCAGTTGGGTCCTGACCCGGAGTTTGGGAACGGCTGATCTAAATAAAAACAATAAATCAAGCTTTTTTTTATTAGAAAAACCTTTTGTGGAGACTTAGTCATGATTATTATTTATAAAGAACATACTGAGATGTCTTTTTTAATTTTAAAATATTCTTTAGGTATTTCACTTTTAAATTTAGTTTAAAAGTTATGAGAACCATGATTAAAACTATCCAGATCATTATAACTCAGTGAATGAAACAGTTGTTTTTTCTGTTAAACGTTAACAGCTGAAAGCATCATTCTGGGTTGTTAAGTGTCTTCTTACACAAGTGGAACTCGTTGTTCTACACGTCTAAACCAAATGAAGCAACGCAAAGGGAGCGGTGAGCTGCAGACACAGCCACGCTCGGGAACTATTTGGTGGCTTACCCCCCCTATCCGACCCCTTAATGCTGAGTGTCAAGCGGGGAGGCATTGGGTCCCGTTTTTTAAGTCTTTGGTATGACCCAACCGTGGACTTGGACCCACGATCTCCTAGTCCTAGGGTGGACACGTACACGGGTTAGGACTCACAGCCAACATGTAATGCTCTTATTTAAAACATCTTTATGCAAAGTTGGAGGTTTTAAAGCAAAAAAAGTCTTTATTTGTAACAATGTCAAAAAAACGTCTAGTCTTAAAAGAGAAACGTATGGAAATCTTTAAACAAGTAAAAAAAATTGTTAACATGCTGTTTTAAATCAACAAGTGGGAACATTTTCCTCCAGCTGAAACCAACAGCGCACCACTTATGTGACTGTTGAGGAAGAATAACAGCTCTTTAAGCTTTAAAGCTGACAGATCCATCCTTTTTTGTGGGTTTTTATGTTTTATCCAGTTGATTCTAGGCAACTGTATTTTAACAACAGCATCTCAAAATAGACATTGAGTACAGCACCGTGTTATTCATGTCAGCCATTAGCTGTGTTCCTGTTTCACAAGGTTTAAGACAAAGAGCTTGAAATGTCAAAAAGCACATTAACACTTCCTATTTTCTGGTGATGTGCTGCAACCACGGCTCATTTAAATACTCTCCCTAGACCGAGTCTTAAAAACATTTGTGTTGGAGGTATCATGGTTGCAACTTGATCTCGTGGTGCGAGATGTCATGACAATAAACTGCTTTTGCAAAAATAGCACAGAAGATGCTCCCAGCCCTTAGACAGCTTGTGTGGCAGGATTTTGGTATCCTGTAGGACACCTACCAAACCATCCCAACGACCTACCAAACCATCCCCACGACCTACCAAACCATCCCAACGACCTACCAAACCATCCCAACGACCTACCAAACCATCCCAACGACCTACCAAACCATCCCAACGACCTACCAAACCATCCCAACGACCTACCAAACCATCCCAACGACCTACCAAACCATCCCAACGACCTACCAAACCATCCCAACGACCTACCAAACCATCCCAACGACCTACCAAACCATCCCAACGACCTACCAAACCATCCCAACGACCTACCAAACCATCCCAACGA
>SSNS01000416.1:258204-421127 GCA_006937985.1 Aphyosemion australe | reverse complement strand
CCAAACCATCCCACGACCTACCAAACCATCCCAACGACCTACCAAACCATCCCAACGACCTACCAAACCATCCCCACGACCTACCAAACCATCCCCACGACCTACCAAACCATCCCAACGACCTACCAAACCATCCCAACGACCTACCAAACCATCCCACGACCTACCAAACCATCCCACGACCTACCAAACCATCCCAACGACCTACCAAACCATCCCAACGACCTACCAAACCATCCCCACGACCTACCAAACCATCCCCACGACCTACCAAACCATCCCAACGACCTACCAAACCATCCCAACGACCTACCAAACCATCCCAACGACCTACCAAACCATCCCAACGACCTACCAAACCATCCCCACGACCTACCAAACCATCCCAACGACCTACCAAACCATCCCAACAACCTACCAAACTATTGGTGGAAAACAACAGGATTACGCAACAGGACCCTCTGATTGGCTAACAGCAACGCGACTGCTTAGCTGCCTTCATCAACTCTTCTTTCTTGGGTAAAAAAATGCAACATTGATGTTTTATCTCCACAAATAACACAAGCCCAAAAGTGTTCTGCCATGTTGTGCAGTTGCTAATAGTTAGCTTCTACTAGCTGAGACTCGCTCTGCTCTCTCTTTCCTGTGGGTGGTTGTAAAACCAAGGTGGGTGAGGTCATGAATGCTAATGCTAAGAGATCTGACTTGATCATTTACACCATTCCATTTCTGCGGCTAAAGCAGGTGAAAGGGTTGAAGAAAGTTTTCATGTTCAGCATACAGAGTGACCAATCTTATTTCAAAATGAACAAGTATTACACGGTTCTTCAGTGAACGAGGCCTTTAAGTAAAAGTTGGTCAATCGCTAAGCATTGAACAAACATCGTATACCATGTCTGATTGTGCCTGGTTGAGATTGTGTTTTGTTACGTGTCTTCATGGAGCTCTCACCTGTGGCCCACAGAAGATCCCCATTAGTTTTTCCCTTGGTGCCAGATTGCCTGCAGCCATGGCCTCAGCGTTCCACTCTTCATGTTCTTTGACCAAGTCGTTGACCACGTTTTGCCTCCTCGACCAAATCTTTCGCCTTGGCGTTAACTGACTTAGTTTACGTCTTCAGCTCACGGTTCTGATCCTAAGCCAGCCAGCCTCGACTCTGCCTCTGGTGCCTGGGCCTCATCAGATGTCTAAGCTTGAGATTTTCTTTTCTTCCATGTTTTTGACCTTTTCCTCTCACATGGTTCACGATTTTAGAAAACAGACTGGATTTTGACTGCTGAGTTCTTCACTTGTATACAGTCCTATGCCATGCCATGCTTTACCTCTATAACACATTTAACGCCGCCAGCAGCAGACCCAACGTGCTGCACATTGGAGCACATAAAACCAACAGAATTCAATACCAGGATTATTGTTTAGATTTTTCCTGCAACCGTTTTTAGTTTTCAGGCAGAGATTTTTGAAAGGAGACCCAAATTTGGTCAAACATGTTCCTCCTAACGAGAGAGTTTGACTTGGGAAATGAAACTCAAATCAGTCTAGTTTTCTAGTCTCCTGTAAAACAATTCCTCTACCCTTTTCTTCTTTCTTTAATTTTCACCCCACACACACTTGCCTCTAAGACACTCGCTCAGATTACAATTGTATCATCGCCTGCTTCCTTGCTGCTGCGCACTGGTTTTACTGCTGTTTCAGGCTTCCACCCTCCTCATTGCTGAGAATATTCTGCCTAAAATGAAAATGTAAATGAAAATAACCATCCTGTGATGACAGTTGTGCATAAAGGCACTGCTGGGGGTGCACTGCATTCTTTTGAGGTGAGGAGGAGGCGGGAGGGGCTCCGTCTTCTTCATGTGAATAGGCAGAGACGGGACACCTTGCCGAAGAGAATTCCATTAGTATGGCTTCTGTGGTGGGTTTAACTGTCACATGGGCTGTAACGCTGCCACAGAGAGACTTTATGGCCTGCCAAGAAAAATTTCTGGAGGCAGGCGTGGAAAGAGCCCCGCTGAGGGGAAATAAAAAAAATGCTCAGGACTTGAGACTCCACAAAAGGACTTCTAATAAACTTTTATCAGTCACAGTGCTTTTCCTCCAGACCAGATTTATTTCTTCACATTTCTCCTCTTCCATTCTGTCTTTTATAGTCGCTTTTAAAATGCTGTTGGGAAACAGGTTTTTGTTCAGCCTGCTAATGGCTAACGTCCATAAGAACGTGATATGAATCTCTAAAATAACTGCTGCTTTTGTGTTTGAGGACACCATTATTTACATTTGGGTGGTCTAAGAGTTTTAATCTACGATGGTTGGATTTTTGCTGCCATACCAAAACCTCTTTAGAAATGATATTAGAAATAGCAAAAAAATTAAAATAAACTAATTTATTAATTTAGGATTAATTCTATGGCTGAGGCTGAGATTCCTACTTTCTTTTCACACAGGTCGGAAACACAATTCACAAAACTGAACGAACTAGAAGAGGTAATATTTGAACATTAGGGGGTCGGGGTGGAGGAGATGAGCGGTAAAGCTGGATTAGCAGACAGGAAGCTTTAATGAATGAGATGAAAAAAGGTGGGATGAATGGGCAGAGAGAACTCCTCCACCCTGAACTACAGCCAAGCTCTCTCTGGTCCGGACACATCGATGTTTAGTGGAGCTCAGAGTTTTTACAACATGCTAGTAGAAACTCCGGTTAGGCTAAACCTTAGTGTGAGAACTAATCATCATCATGGGCTGGAAACAGGAAGTCATCATCTGGTCTACGCTGCTTCTGATTGGTTTAATTTAGTGGAGGTTAGGTGACTCAACCTTTGGTTTAAAGTTGGGACTAATCAAGTGAATCCAAAGCACACCTGAGTGTCTCTGAACAGCAAATCTGCTGAAATGTAGATCGATGGCGCCTAACGTCAGCATGTTGGACCAGTTACGTGTTTTTAACTACACACTTGATTTATTCATAAAGGTACACTCATAATAAACCTGTGACCAGTGAGATTTTGATTTTAACGTACAGGTTAAACACGAGGCAGGCCTGAGGGTGAATCTCAAATTAAATTAAATTCAATTTTATTTTATTTATTTTTTTAAGCTGTGACTTGTTTGCCTTAGATTTAAATCCTAAATGTTCAGTATACTAAAGCAGGTGAAATATCTGCAATAATTGATTCAAAGAATAAACCGATTTGAAAAGACAAACAACATTTTTATCTAATTTAATATTTAAAATGATCAATAACTGAAATATATTTTAACCTGGTACAAATAAATTATTATTATTGTAGATGTACTCTCTGATAAGTTGCCTTTCTTCATCACTAAAATGAGACAAACACATAACTTTTATAGAATATTACTCGATTCTAAGCAATACTTGTATACGTGAAATGTAAATCAAGATGCACCGATTCTGGTTCTGTTCAGCTCTGACCTGAAGTTACTGGTTTTGTCTGATTATCCCAGTGACATAATTAACAAAGAACAGTTTTTGTGTTTTTTTCCCCAATTAACTAAATTAATAAATTAATAAATTAATAAATTAAATTTAGGAGAAAAAGAGAAATAACCTCCATCTGACCGTTCTGTTATTACTAGTGTGAACTCGTACTGTTGAAACGTGTTTTCTTTACTGCCTGGTGAAAAACTAAATAATAAATAAGCACATTTTTGAGTTTAAAATTGGCCCAACGATTAAAACATATCAACACGAACACTGGCCAATTCCAATCATAGGGCAATTTTATTTCTAATATATTTTTTTACATTCTAACATTTATGACTATGCCTAAAAAACAACCAATATGCCACGATATTGTTTTGCATATTGAGCCTAAATGTTCCTAAACAGGATAGCAGGACTATTTAATGATATTCTAAACAGATTAGGACGGAGGTAGCTGAGGAAACAGACCATAATAATAAGCCAGAATCACTGTTTCTATGAAAAATAAAGCTGTTTAATCTTTAAATGATTTAGTCTGACGTTCTGGTGCTCTTAAATGTTTAAACGGGTGTTTGGAAAAGGTCAAAGGTATCCTTTACCGTTGACTGTCACCCCGCCTGACGGAGGCTGATACCTGATCTTTCTTCAACAGGTTGGAGACAAAACCTATGCAATTAAAGCCCGCTGCCCTTAGTTATTTCATACTTGATTGGCTGCATGTAAACATATTATCTCCTGGGCAACAACTTGGACAAGCTCCTATCTCTTTTATGAGAAACCTGAAAGAGATGTGAGGCTGTGATTATCCTGAATGCTGAGGCATGTGCTCACCTTATCTCCGTCTCTGTTGGGCTTTTGCAGTCTGCCTAATCTCTGTTTCTATGGTAATATTAGATTTTTACCAAGCTGCAATATTCTGATTATTGTTTGGCTGCGCGTGAATCAATAGGATATTGCCGATGCTCTGATTGCACTGATTTCTGCAAAGACTTGTGCGTCTTCCTCGTGTTTTGAGTCTCTCCACTTTTCTTTTGTCCCTCTCTTCTCAGCTCATTTCTCTTTTTTATGATTAAATTAAAAAATATTTTTAATTCCACCCGTGGTCTAATATGCGGCTGCCTTTCAGTCCCTGTTTGAACATCTGCGGAGAGAGTAAAGTTCTTTTTTTGCGACTTCACACAGGGAGGTCAGAGGTGAGAGTAGGTATTCACTGAAGGGCCCTTGAGCAAGGCGGCGTGACAGCTTAAGGGCCTTGAACTTCGCCGCTCCGCGGGAAGACCCCGGTCCCCGCTCCCCACTCAATCCCAAATAACAAACCAGGGGAAATCAAAGTTAAATAAAGAAAATAAAATGCAAATAAACATTTGCTGGAGCGCCGAGCTGCATCTCCACAAATCTCATTTTGAGATGCGAGTCGGGACGGCCAAAAAAAAAAAAAAGAGACGGTGGAAGGAAGAGGAGGAAATAATGAGTGACCAGGACACGGACGGGGGTGGACATGGTGATGGGGGGTGGGGTGAATGAGAAACTCGTCAGGCCAGCGACTCGTGAGGCATTTTCTCTCTCTTTTATGTCAATCCCATTTTAGCGAAGCAGGTCACTCTCCTGCTCGTTCAAACACCTGAACCTCCGTCTGACAGCAGGATGAAGAACCGGAGCCTCCGGAAGCACAAAAACCAGAAGGATCGCCCTAAAAACCCAACGTTTATGTCCTGGAGCTACTTAGATAATATTAATAATCGCTGTCTGAGCCACATTTATGGTTTTCTTTTCACTTTTCGCTGCTTAACCCAAAACAAATGACAAAAGGAGAATATGTTGGAAGGTGAAAGAGGGTTTTTAAGCTCAAATCCTGTTGGAAGAAGAAGCATTTACCGTAGTCTCTAGATGAAAGTGAAGACGAGTCATAAACAATAAGTTGTTGGGTAGATAAAAACATTTCACTGTAATATCCAGTTATTGGTCATTGAAAAAGTAGCTTGAGATTTTTTTAGAGCCAATTATTTGCTTCCAATTCACCGTTAGCATTGTTAGCTCATCGTTAGCCTCTGGCCTGCTATACCTCATATTAAACAGAAAGATGTCGTGGCTTCTTAGGGGTAAAGAAATAACTTCTGGGTCGCTCCTTTTACCAGGTTAGGCTCTTTACGAAATGCTCCTACGTTTTACCAGCTGGAGTCGAATTACAAATGCAGGTGCAGCAGCGTTAGCTCGCACAGACTCAGCAACGCCGCGGGCACACGGACTAAACAAAGATCATGGCCCTCTTTAGCTTTTTGGATGTTCAGATGACTTATTTAGAAATACATAAAATTAAGATTAATAAAAAAGCTTCATTGAATTTTGTCAGAACTCTATTATATATTATATACGTTACCTTTGCGAGTCTTTCAAATATCCTGTAACTGAATGGTAAGAATGAAATAAAATAAACACAATTTTGAGTTTTAAAGGGAAACAAACTGTTTGGAATAATCAATAAATTAGTTAGTTGGGAGGATTAGCTTTGGCAGATATGGATATGTTTTGTTAATTTTAGGTAAGATGAAGTTATTTTATAAATTAAAAATCACAACATATCTAATAGAAACACTTAAATGTTTGATTTGATGGAGCTTTGATGGTGGAGGAGAAAATACTGCTGTGACACCCAAATATTTCCTTTTACACAAATACGAGTTCATCAACTAAATAAATATAAAACATCTACCCAATTCATTTCATCGTAAGTAGATTACAGCTTTTTAACGCCGAGGAGAGATCTCGTTTAAAAAATGAATCCTAAGTGTATTAAATGACACTAGAACCTATTTCCCTCACTGCTGTAGATCTATATGCATGTTTTTTTTTGTTAAGAAATCAATTAAAATAGAACATTTTAAAACTTTTCTCTAAGATGTTAAAATGAACAAAAGAATAAAGAAGAGCATCGATGGTGGTTGAACGGTACTAATCATCTCATCTCAGCTTAAGTAGGACATTTGCTCTCCGTATCACTTACACGCTTTACATCAGCCACTGACTTCCTTCCTTTGTGTGAAAACTGTTAACCTTTAAAAATGTTGTCAAATCAAAAGAAACATTTCCAGCTCACAGCTGGAACCCTTAAACGGGAAAAGGTACGTCATTAGAAATTAGCTCCACCAACAAAATTACATCCAGGTTTGGAAAAAACACCCTTGTGATTACTCGTGATCTCTCCAGCTGTGGTTAGACGCAAAACTGACTTTTAAGGATTGGGAATTTAAGGCAGCTGGGTGGGATCGGGCTCCGCGTGGAGCATCGACTGTACGCCACCCTTGAGAGGGCCGTCGCTGAGGTTTCTTCTTCTCTATTACGCAAAGTGACCAGTTCTCATCCCCGGGAGGTGGAAGGAGGCTGCGATCGATACGGATGACCTCATTTCCCCCCGAGCAGGTGGCTTTGAGAACTCACCTTCTGGCCCATTTGAGAAGTAAACAGAAACATGTTTGTCTCCACATTTCCAGCTAATGAAACCAACCAGATGTGAGGACACATCTGTGAACCGACTCGGCGGTTTGACGGCTTAATTAAAAGCTTTGATGAGGATGGCCTTCATCACATCTCAAGTTCTCCGCCATCGCCATTAAAACACTAAATGAGGATTTGAAGGAAAAGTGCTCATTTGTCCAGAAGTTGTGCGGATTTGTAGAATTCCAACGTTCCAATTCTTCCCTAACAAAATGTTTTAATGTTTTATTAATAACTGACTGCTTTAAAATAAAGAAATACAAAGATTTAACTAGTTTTATTGCATCTTTAGTGTAAAAAACACAAAAAAAACTCAAATCCAGGATTTTTTTGCTCTTATATAAAAAAGTAAATAAGTCCAACTAAACCCAGTAATGAGGATATCAGGTGATCAGAGTAAATATTTAAACCATATTTCCTGTGAAAACTTAAAATTCCCATTAAAATCAGGATGAAAACGGTCACTTATGGTGCGTGCGCGCTCTGGAGCCGTGGCAGAATCCACAACGGTTAAATGAAGTGTAATATTTAAGCCCGGAACACGGTGTTTTCCATCCTATCTTTTATTTTTTAGTCTGCATTAATGGAAAATTCTTTTCAGCCCGTGTATCTTCTCCTCACATTTCCTTGACATCTTGACAAAAAACCTGAATGCAATTAAAGTGCATTTGTCGTTTCTCCTGGAGAGAGGTCCACACATGGGGTTTGGGTTAATGAGGTTAAAATTCACAGAAAGTACACTTTGTTTTTGTGTCTGAGGAAAAAAATCAGCAGTACCTGGTGTTCTCCCGCTACATAATGAGCGCATTAACCTGCTCTGGAAATGTT
This sequence comes from Aphyosemion australe, assembly GCA_006937985.1. Lineage (NCBI taxonomy): Eukaryota > Metazoa > Chordata > Actinopteri > Cyprinodontiformes > Nothobranchiidae > Aphyosemion > Aphyosemion australe. The sequence continues at coordinate 413,365 of SSNS01000416.1, read as the reverse complement.
TGATTTCCAGGTGTCTGTGCTGATGAGCTGGTTTCAGCTTTCTGCTGCCAAATTTCTGGCGCTGCAGCCGATCGGGGTTAGAGGTTTGAGACCGCTTTCCTTGTGTGTGCTCCCCCGTTTCTGCAGATATTTAATCAAAATAAAATGATTGTGAATATGCAAATCGAGCCGTTTATTAATCGCTGGGACCACTTTTGTTCTGACTAACAGAAATTTCAGGGCAAAGCGATGGAGGGTCAAAGGTTGTTTGTGCAGGAAGACGCAGCTTCTGATTCAGGTGGTATAGAAAAAAAAAAACGCTAATCATTAACACGTAAATAAAAAGGGGGGAAAATTTGGTCCAAAGGAAAAACTGACTGCGTTACGACCTGCAGAGCTTCTTTTTTTGTTTTTACGCAAAGCATCCTGGCTGCTGCTGCTGCTGACTTGGTAACCGGCTTTATTTACTGAACGATTTGTGAAATTCTTGGCCGAAAACAGCAGGCAGCAGAGGATGGCCCTGAATGGTGGCTGGGTGTAATCACGCACACGAATCGAAGAGGCACTGAGAAACACAAGCACGTACACATTAATATGCATGCACAAGCAACGGGGAGCAGGCAAACACACACACACACACACACACACACACACACGTTAAGCCGCTCATTCTGATAGGTTAAGCTTCACTCCATTTGGTTAAATGTTTTGTTAAAGAAGCGCAACACCAGTGGAAGGAGAGGAGTGGAAGGCGGGGGAATTGTGGGGGTCTCTGGCAGAAACGAGGGAGGAAAGGAGGGAGGAAGCAAGAAAAGAGCAGAGGGGGAAATAGGGAAGGTGGGAGGATGGAGGGAGGCAAATGGGAAAAGAGGGAAGAGAAGATGCAATCAGGAGAGATGGAGAGGAGGTGAGGAGCTGGGAAGACAGGAGGGCCTAATTATGGTAGGAGGTGAGCAAAGAGAGGACAAAATGACAAATTGGGACGACAAATTGATAAAAAAATTTAAAATGAGGAATTTTTCCACCCAAAAAAAATGGGAGAGGGAGAAAGGCGATGGAGAAAGGATTTCAAAAGAGGTAGAAAAGAGGATTAAAGGTAAAGGTGGTCGTCTAAAATAACAGGTCAAGGTGGGATGTGAGTAAGAAATTAGGAAGGAAAATATTAAGGAATAAAGGAGGAATTTACGTTAAAACAATTATTATTGCAACAACAAGGTGGATAAAGAGAGAAATTTAAAAAAGACGACACAAAGATCTGAACTAACGCACCAAAGAGAGAGGATGAAACATCCAGCTGAACAAAAATACAAACATACATGATGGCATGATGGCTCATTCATACCAATACTGTCACAACCTGCCTGCAAAGAAATTTCAGTTTTGTTAAACCCTCACCTGGAAGTGTCGTCGTTTCCTCTGCAGGTAACAAAACGTTTGTTCTACAGAAGAAAGTCGCGGCACAGACGTCCGATTATGAGAAGCAAACGGCAGCCACGGTTAATCACCACTTTTAGCCAAAACTGTGCACTTTGTATTAATTGAATTTTGCTGCAATAATAAAATGAATAAAGTCCTATTTTCTCCAAAGCACTTTACACCGAAGTATGAATGAGCGAGTTCAGATGACTCACGGGAGCTTCAGGATGCGTCTGTTTCTTTTTAACAGCAGTTCTGTAGACATGCTCCGACAAAAGGACCGAGTCAGCTCAGGGTTAGTTAGGGTTAGGGTTAGGGTCAGGGTTAGTTCGGGTTAGGGTTAGGGTCAGGGTTAGTTAGGGTTAGGGTTAGGGTCAGGGTTAGTTCGGGTTTTTATCATTAACCAAGTTTATGTTTTAGGGGTACGTCCACCCTTATGGAAAAACCACATGGCATGAACATGTTCACAGCAAGGGATAAAATGAGGCCCGTTTATTCTACCGGAGCTTCCGGGTAATTTTACCGGACCTTCTCGGCATGGGCGCTTCTCCGTTTCATCAGGACGGCCCAAAAGGACCACTTATCAGGTCATTTCAGGGACCAAGACCCTACATTGGGGTATTCTCAGAAATACCCTGGTAGACTCACTGGGCGGGACTATCTCAGTAGGAAATGATATCGGCAGATATTGCTGAACATTTGTAAAATTGGAAGAGTTGCTGGTGAGGTGGAACGGAAGGAAAAGAAAATAAGCAACGTTGATGCTGCGTTAAAATCGTCGTTTCTAAACTCCCAAAGGAGAAAAATGCAGCAAAGAGCCTCCCCCAATGGCGTACTTCATGGTCATGGTGCTTTGTGGTCAGTTGAGGACTGGCCATCGTGCGTACCGGGACTGGCATGTGAAGTTTAACGACACGTACGGGTTTTTAAAATGGCTGCCTCGCATTGATTTGAAGCACTGTTTGCTCGCGTCCCCCAAAATAAACGCGATGCATTCAAACGCTGCAATATACGAGTAACCAGTAGGCGGAGTCGACAAAATGAGCGTCACCATGGTGACTCCGTCTCTGGTTTAGAGGTCGTTCATCTACGATACCACTGTTGTTGTTTTTTCTGCCAAGATCTCAAAATTAACCAGCTACTGATCTCTTCCATTGACGCCATGTTTGTTTGGGTTGTAGCCACAAACCCGGCTCTCTATCCGGTCCGAGTACTCTACTGTGCCCCCTAGTGGAACACTCCAGTACTACATGAGGTGCAGCACCGTGGAGCAGCAATTATGTGAACAAAGACGCAGCCTGCTGCCTGCGCGAGGTTAAAAAGCAAGTATATTCCAGCCCTAAGTGTTACGCTAACAATGACAGATCTTATCTGTGACATTTTTTTGTTAATTATTGTTTTTTTTTTTTTGTTTTTTTCAGGCCAGTCAGAGCCCCACAAAAATCAGAAATCCTATCGGCCATCATAAACTAGAACTGGAGCCTCTCTAACCCTAACCCCCAAGTCAAAATTTGCGATCTTTGCAACACCCTCTGCTAAACAACATTTATATTTTTATATATGTAAATATATATTTACATATATATTAAAGTGGTATAAGATACTTTGAAGTGATTTGACAGTAAGAAAGGAAAAATAATTAAATGAGATGAAACTAAAACTGTGAAAAACAAGAAAAGAGAAACTGTAGAATAACGTGTAAGAGTTGGAGGAAAAGGGAAGGAATGATTAAAGTAGGAATGGTGGACTCGACCCGCATTTAATAAAAACATCTACACAAAAAGGGGAAGTAGTATGATAGAGGAAGTGAGGAGGTAAAAAAAGGATAGGAAAGAGAGGAAGAGAAATATCAAATAACTGAAGGGAAGAGAGAATTAAAGGAGCAGAGGAGGTCTGACAGAAAGGAGACAGAAGAAAATCAGAGATGAAAAAATGATAATTAGAAAGAAAGGATTGACGAGCCGCGTAGGGAGGTTTGTCACGAGCTGGAGTAGGAGAGGAGTAAAGGAGGAGTAAATGAAAGCGAGGAGACAAGAGGGAAGTCTGAAAGGATGAAGGGATGAAAGGAGGGGGGAAGTGTTGGGCTGGAAGGCCAAATAATGGAGCAGCTCATCTCATGGTGGATTTGAATGGAGGCTGAATTAATTTAAATCTCATCACGGCCCGCCCTCTAATACCTTATCAGTTCTGCACGGAGACAAGGGACGTAATCGCATTAGAGCCGCCACTCTGCTCTACTGCGCTCTGCTACACACACACACACACGCACGCACGGACGCACACACACACATACACACACACACGCACGCACGGACACACACACACACACACACGCACGCACGGACGCACACACACACATACACGCACACGCACGCACACACATACGCTCACACACACATACACACACGCGCGTTCACACGCTCACACATGCAAGGACGCACACACACACATACACACACATGCACACACACGCACGGACGCACACACACACGCGTTCACACGCACACGCTCACACACACACGGACGCACACACACGCGCATTCACACACACACACACACGCTCACACACACGCACATACACACACACACACACACACACACACACGCGTTCACACGCATACACACACATACACACACAGGCTCACGCAAATCCAGTACCTGTGTTGGTATGAGCTGCTTTCTTCCCCTTACACACACACACACGCACACACACACACACACGCACACACTAGAAGTACTGGTGAGCATATTGTCATTATGACGGTGGTGTTAGTGTGTGAGACACTTCACGCTGTGTGTGAACCTGCATTAAAACCAACACACACACACAGCGTGAAGAAATGCCCCCAATGAGCTCAAATCAGCACGACAGCACACACACACACACACACACACACACACACACACACACACACACACACACACACACACACACACTTCCTCTAACCAAAACCCAGCCCTGACACCCCCCACGCCAAAACCAAGTCCGACCCCTTCAAACTGTCCTTTGGAACGAACTCCAGGAGAAAATAACCTCACTGTCCTCGAATACACTCAGAGAAACAAATAATACACTAAAACACACACCCAGGGGCGCTGACCATGGAGACACACTGACAAATGAGTGTAAAAACACACACACACACACACACACACACACACACACACGGGTGCGGAGCGGGACGAGCTGAGCAGCCTTCTAGGGGAAAAGGCTCATGGGAAGTTATGCGCTCTGCTGTTGACATTGGCTGCGATGGGACGAGCAGCTTTACAGCGCCGACTCCTCTACTGTACTCGAGCACCCGCCGCCAAAAAACCCACTCACACACACATTCTAAACAAGATGGCGGGTGAGTTATAGGCAACACACACCAACACACACTCAAGATGGCTGTTTGAGATTTCCAAAAACATGAGAAACTGTTTTCAGTAAACAGAAACAAACTGTGGTGATTTAGAGTCGGGCTTCTATTACGTTTGTTTTTTCATATGTGTTTAATTTTTGTGTTTGAGATGGAAACACATGGAAAGTTGTCCTTTAGTGGGTTTATATACGTCTAACACCAGTAAAGTGTGTTTTACTGTGTAAACGATGTCTTCGCTGGGGTTTTTCCACCGTTTTCATTTGTAACTTTTGCATCGACGGGTTCTTTGAGATCTGCATCAGGACCGTCTGTGTGTCTGAAATGTTTCAGGAACCACTGGACTGAATTTAATGAAACTTTCAGAAAAAGAATCATTATAGATCTACGTCTGATTAACTTTAACACTAGACCAGATACACACCAAGGCTAGTTGGTACAACAAAAAGCTAAATGAGCTGTAACTGGATCATTTTTACAGATGTTTAGCTCAAATCAGGGTTGTAGTAGGTGAGAGACACTCCCACCTTCAGGAAGAGTTTTGTCCAAAACCTGCGGGAGTCACCTCCATTAGCATCACATCTTTGGATGGATTTTAATAAAACTCGCAGTAAGTGATCGTGGAAGTGATTCACTTTTTCAGCCAATCCTCTTCAATAGGGCCTTAGCAATGAAATAAGTGGTCATAATTTAATTTTACAGATCCTGAGTTTAAATGTGATGTGGTATAGCTGAGGGTTGTTCTTTGGAGAGCTCAAATATCACAAGAGGTGAAAATGCATTCCTTCAGGGCCTAATTCTAAAATCACTTTTTGAGAGGCTGCAGGATGTTTGGTAGAGTATGTCACCAAAATGGGTTTTGGCTCAACCACAATGTGCAACAGTTGCTTCTTACGCCTCAAAGCATCCTTTTGTTTAGTTCTGTTTAACGTTTGTCCCCCATGGCTTTGATTCCAACAGCAAAGGCACGATAAATCTTACTGAGCTGCAACGTCTGGTGACCAATCGTGAATATCAGCGGGGAGGAAGTTTTCAAAATGTCTCCAAACATTTGCAAAGGTTCTCTATTTCTTTGCAACAATCAGAGTCATGTTGCTGGAATGTTCAGAAGATCAACACAACAAATCACATTTGCTCTCAAACTAGTTGAAAAGGTCTGGATCCACTCTCAAGTTATTTCCCTTCAATCTGAAAGTGGACGAGACGATAGACATTTGGGAGGCGTTGGCAAACAAACTGCTAATAACTATTGTGAACAGATAAAGTTTAGACACCAGAGGGAAATTTGCACAACTGCAAACTTTAAAATTTGTTTGTGATGACATCATATGCCCCATGTGACCATATATGACACTTCCTGTCATCAGATCTACTTCAGCTCTCCACACCAGTAGAACCTTTTAGGTAGAATAGAATAGAATAGACTTTATTGATCCCTCAGTGGGGAAATTCACTTGTCACAGCAGCACCAGCACTCAAAGGGTAATTAGAAGAGAGATAAAAACAAGGGTACATGTATATACACATAGGCAGTAATCTACTATTGTAATTCTAGATCACTAAAAAAACCACAAATAACAGATAAAAACAAACTTGGTACCAGCACTATGCAGCATACTGTAAGAGACACAGACAACAATGTGAATCCTGTATTGCACAAGTATACAACCACCGTATAGGTACCAGGCACGTTGACGTTTCCTTCGTTCTCACGCATTTTTTGGTTAGAATAAAAAATGTACCTAGAAAAAAATCAATAATAATAATTATAATAATAATAATAGTTGAAGACTTTGTGTTAATTGCAGTCAAATGTCAACAGGTCCTGAAAAAGCAGCAATGTTCTGACCAGGAACTGGTTTGATGTTCTGATCAAACATTTCAGCCTCATAGTGACGTTTTTTTAATTCCTCATTTTTATTCTTCTTCTCAGCTCGACCTCAGCAGTGCAGTAACACAACTGGTTAATTGTGTAATGGGGTTAAAATAGCAAATATTAACTATAATCAACCTCCCGCCGTCACGTTAACTGCACACGAAATGCACAAAGCAGTTGGTGTCAGAGGGTCTCTTCACTCTAATAACCTGGACAATAGAGATGTTTGACTTTCAGCACCTGTTTAGTTTTTTTACTTACGTTTTCACTTCAGTAACATTTTTTTCATAAACTTGAACAATTGCTTCTGGCTCCTGACCTCAGGAAAAAAATCATTTAAAAGCAATAAAAAAGTAGAAAATAACGATACTGGAGGACTTTCTTCTAAATTAAGCCTTGGTTGCAATAAACGTAACTTGTTGCTTTGCTATTCATGGCGTTCTGCTGGGTTCCATGAGCTGCTTTATTGTGCGTCGTGTTTGTTTGTCTTCTACTGTTACTGCACAGGTGTACATCTTCCCTAAAGGTGCAGTGTGAGTTTGTTTAGTGGGGTAATCTTGCCACATTGCCTGAAATGCTTTTCAAATACTGATGACAGCCAATAAATAAAATAAAATGAATCATTTTAATAGTTCATGAAATGTGCAATCCTAGAATGGTGAACATCTCGTTCTTAAAGATGCAATACGTAAGAATGAAGTAACACTGAATTACAAATGCCAGTGCTGCAGCGTTAGCTCGGCACAGACTCGTAAACGTCACGGGCTCACCGTTAATAAACCGTAGCTACGTCCCTCTGTTGTTTTTTGAAAGGAGAAAAACTGACAACCTCCAACCGGCTGAGAATGAAATTTGTTTCAGTGTGACCTCCCGTCCTAAACGATTGAGACATTTCATTGTTTTTGTAGCATTCTTACGTAATGCCGGATCACAACACATCCATCAAACGGCCATCTGACCGCTCCAACCATAGACATGTACATAAACACTAGATGGCAAAAGCGGGAGTCGTGGGCGTAGCTAAACGGCGGCCATCTTACTTCAGACAGCAGACCCTCCGCTCTCAATGGTAGCAGATGGAAGGTGAGTGAACAACTTCATTCTTAACTCGATTAAATATTAACGGATTTACAAGCAGGTTGCATTATTACAAACCTTATACCACATAGACTTGAGACGACATACTTGCACATTTTTAAATTAATGGGCCAAATCCGTCATTTTTCACAGCCACATCTCTGGCGTTTATAACAAATCAAACCGTTTGAAAATTGGTTGAAAATTGAGCAAGTTAGAGTTATTTAAATAGTACATGCACCATTGACACCAATGTTACGAAAGGGACAGCTGTCTGAAGTAAGATGGCCGCCGCGTTGCTACATCACAATCCATTGGTGAACAGCGTGGGTGAGCCATCTAGTGTTTATATACATATCTATGGCTCCTACCCCCTCTGCACATACGCCTCTTTGTGCACAAACTGCATGTTCCTGGCTTGGAGCAGCTAAACAGGAAGCGAAGCCAGAGCTGGGCCGTTGTTTTACACATTCTTTATAGAGTTTGATTCTGTTCTTGTTGAAAAACAGTTAGGTGATGGACCTGTAGTCTGCAGCTTGTCCGCTGTCGGCTGGTAGAGCAAAGCACGTGTGAGAAGAGGTTTGGTTTGGGTTCTGGAAGGTTTGACCTGTTTTTTGTCAAGTTTTTCCACATAGTTGGTGACACTAAGCTGCTGTGGTGTTGAAGTTATGAATAAACCAAGAAAGCTAAAAGCTACCTCATTTTTCATCATAATATTATATTAGCTAGCATATTAAATTGCTATATGGTTATGAAGGTGCCCTATGTTAGGAATTATGGCAGAAAAGGTGCCAACAATGGGTCGAAAACACAGAATAAGGTGTTTATATGGCTGGTTGACCATATCCTTTACGCCTGGTGTGATACCATTTTCTGTGACCATCAGATGATGACAGACAGGTTATTCTAAGGAGGAGCCTGAAGAAAAGGGGGTTGGACTTTTCATTTGTTTCTATTTTCAAAGTGTAGCTTGCTTGAACGTCTTTCTCTAATACCGTCTATCCTACCTTTAGGCATAAAGTTTTGGTAATTAACCCTGAAAATCAACATAACAGTTTAGATGTTCATGAAAAGTATTTTTTAAGCAGTGACATGTTCCACTGGAGAGGAAACGTTTTTCAAAAGCATTGTGGGAAACGCAGAAAAAACAGCTGCAGTAAACACGAGCACAAGATGTTAAATCAAAAAGATCTGAGCATAAAAGTCAAGTTAACTATGGCGGCAAATACACGGCACAATAAAAACCAGCGCTGAGCTCATGTTTCATAGCTCAATGCTGCAGATATGAAGCAGCAGCTGTAGGAAATGTTGGGTTTGCAATTGAAGTAAGGGCTAGAACACATTTTTAGAAGGGTAAATGCTGGAAATGATGTCAAGGCAAGCCAGATTTAGAGTTTCTTTTGTATTCATTGCAAGCACAAAATGAATCTGTATCTGGCACTGGAATGGTGCATTCAGGGAACCATAGAAGACTGAGAGATTACAAACTCTCCAGATATTGCAGAACATATCTAAAAAAACATCTAAGAGTGTTGAAACAGAACGTGGTGAAGGGAACATTCATCTAAGCCACATGTTTCCAAATATTTGTAAAAGAATAAAATTAGATCATTAAACTTGGCATTTAGAAATAAACACAAGTACTGAACTCTGAAAAATCCAGAGAATCAGAAAATGTTTTTATTTCAGAACGAAGAAAGAAAACCAGAGCAGATTATATATCAGAGCTGGTAATGCCATGTTCCGTAGCTTCTTACTTCGCATTAAAACAACATGTTTGTAGGAGTAAGATGCTTTTAAACAGGAGGTGTGAGAGTTCAAATCACACCATACGCCTTTTCTACAAATCTAACTGAACAGTACGAGTAATTAGAATCTGTTGGAAAATGTCAAATCAAGCCATAAGGCAGGGATCGCCTAAAATTAATAGCTCGCCTTGAAATAAACGACTTCAATATTGGGGAAAAAACAACAACATGAATTTTATTTAATATTTATTTTAAATGTAGAGGTCAGTCAGCGAAAAACCAAAAAACCTCTGGTGAGAGCGGCGGCAGAATCAACTAAACATCTGAGTCTGTGGCCAGAATATTTATATTCAAATGTGATGAGAAGAAGGCAAAGCTACCGAAATACAAGAGACTTTTAAAAATCAAAGGAATTCCTTGAGGGAAGATTTAAGTTAAAAAAGTGTTTTTTTTATTGTGTCCACGTTCCTGTCTCAGTTTCTCTGGTCGATAGATTCTTCACACTCTAAAACTGTGCGTGTTGGGCAGATTAGTGATTTAAGTGTAACCGGAGGGAGGAGTAAATCTCTGGTCGTTTATCTCTGCTGGCCTGCTGACCAGGGCTGGGCAGTAATACACTAATAAGGTGTACCGGGGCAGAATAGAACAGTGACAATATTACTTGGAACGCCATCGTTTTAAACTCTTGGAAAATTGAATTTCTCCAGTATGTTGAGTATTTTAAAGACTGTACTGTAGCTTGATCTGGTAGGAAAGGTAGTGTACAACACGTTTCAACGCAAACTTTATGATTCATCAAATGTATTAGCAGCAGAAAATTCTATTTTTTTAGTAATCTGATGAAATTGTTGACTTGGATGTTGCAGAGCTGATCTTGGATTAAACGGTGGTGGGAATATTCTTTTTTGCTGTTCTGAAAAGGCTACCATGGAGGTAAAACCTGACATGTTGATTTACTTTTTAATATTAATGAATAATTATGAATGCCATATGTATTCAATACTCTTTTGTTTACTTTTCTGTTGTGTTTTAAAATCTAAAAAATACGTTTGAAACATTTAAAATATTAAGGATGTGCAGTAATTCCTAAATCAAGCCTTTCTGTTTCAGACAATAATAACCCCAAATGCAATATTCAGTATGTGTTCTATACTTGTGCAATACCGGATTCACATTGTTGTCTGTGTCTCTTACAGTATGCTGCATAGTGCTGGTACCAAGTCTGTTTTTATCTTTTATTTGTGTTTTTTTTAGTGATCTAAGATTACAATACTAGATTACTGCCTATGTGTATATACATGTATCCTTGTTTTTATCTTCTTCTAATTACCCTTTGAGTGATGGTGCTGCTGTGACAAGTGAATTTCCCCACTGAGGCATCAATAAAGTCTATTCTATTCTATTCTAAACCATCAGTAGAACTGGATCTGTCCAGGATGTACCTGCTGGTTCCCAAAGTCGAGGGTTGGGACCTCGTTCTGAGTTATAAAACACAAGATAGAAGACCAGATACCACATTCACCTAACCAGTTTATCCTACACTGTTATGAGGCAGGAACTGTGGCTATAAAGGGTTAAAAAGTCCCATAATAGTTGAGGAGGCTCTTTATTAAATAACTCTTCAATAAAAAGTTTGCATACTTTACTGATATTTTAGGTCCAGGGTTTCGAAGAAAATAGTTTGTGAATCGAATCCTAAACAAGGTTGGGAGCCACTTGGCTGCAGCCTACTCATTACCCAGGAAAGGACCAACATTAGTAGAAAAATGAACACATCACCCTCCATAACTAAAGGTTTAAACAGCTAAATGTCTTCATCGTGCTCCTAAAACCTTAAAGAGATGAAACCCATTCACCCTGAAGTACAACGGAGCCAACAGCAGAAGAATGATATTATTCAGACTCACTCACCCACCCACCGACGGAAGGCACAAGCATTAATTCTACTTTTCAGAATCCCTTAAAGGTATGAAGTCCAACACGACGATTCTTAGAACCATCAGTGAGTTCCCAGAACTGCTTAGTGCAAAAATATCCCTCACATGATCCCAACCCTACAGCTAACGGCTTATCGGGGAAATATTTAGCCCACATGGCATTTACTACGATAAGAGGACGTGTTAATAATGAATAATCAGTGAGGCCCGCCGTAGTGGAAATCTCTCTCTTTTTTATTTAAGCACCCACAACAGATTCACCCCAAAACACCTAACGGTCCTGACACCATCAAACGTCTGATAAGGAATGATTTAAAGGTGTGATTTTACACTAAAGAATCCGTTCATTCTCAGGGACTTTATGTAGAAAACAAAACAGATTTGATTTTGTGTTGCAGCTTTAATCGACTCCTTGGGCTTTGGTGGAAGTCGGGCTCACCGACGTTGGTGCTGATGCTTCAGAAAAAGTCATTCAGACATCGATTATTGTACTGGGCCGTGCAATTACAACCAATGAAACGGTTTGAAACATTTGTTCTCTGCTGAAAGGGCAGAAAATGTTCTCAAATACACCTTCACTGGGAATTCGAGTAGTAAATTCCTGTGGCGGTGTCATTAAAAACACATTAGATGGCAAAATATTTGAAGGATTACTGCGCTGGCTCAAGTGGAAAGAGCGGTCTCCAAGAAAAAGGAGAGGAAAAAAGAAAAGCACACATCTCTAATCTGGCAGGTGAGGATATTTTGGGTTGGAAAATATTTCAATCAAATCCAGATGAACTTTGAAAGGTCTCGTGCAATAAGACGGGCGGCGTTAAAACCCACCAAGTTCACAGCGTCACGCCGCGCTGCAGCAGCTCTAAAACACACCAGGATGACCTAATGAACTAGCACGTAACGAGTGAGTACAAGCTCGTCAAAGTTTATGGCTTTTACTGCGGTTTAGTCGCCAAAGCTGCTGGCAGGCATTTAAATATCTTCAGATTACAACTATTCTCTAAAGAACATCTCGTTTTCTAAAGGTTTGCCACAGCCAAGGTAAAGCAGGCTTCTTCTGCGTTTATAAGAATATCTGAAGCATCTCTTTGTGTGAGACTAGAATACCCAATCACAGCTCTGAATGTTTCAGCAAATACCACACGTTATTAAAGATTAATGCAATGTATTTTCCCTTGGGAAAAAAGGCCACTGTCCATTTTATTTGTAATTTGGCCACAAGCAAGGCATTTCTTTGGATGAAAAGGACTTGATTTGGCTCAGAAATGTTATTAAATGTCAGTTTAATTCTTTTTCATAGCCAGAAAATTAATTTAAGCTCTTTTGATTTCTTTTTGCTTAGACATAAGCAAACTTACCAACTGATGAAAAGAGACAATAAAACAGAAAAATACAGGATTTAGAAAAAATGTCATTAGGAAACACAAAAGCATAGCTGGAATACACAACGCTTCCATTATTGTTGTTAAATTTCTAAATTACAACTCCAGATCTAGATGGGCAATTACAAACCGCCGACAGGTTCACTGAAACAAAGATTAGAGTATAATACCTGATGAAGAGAGGCGTTTTTTTTTAGCGTTAGACTCCCGCTTACGTCCAGACGTCAGTCACAGAGCCTCGTCTGGTGCAGAGCTAGCGACCTTTCTCACGGACAACTAAGTCTTTAAAATCTAAATATATGAAAACAACATGAGCATAATAATTGTAAAACAGTGTTGGAGCTCTGTTTGTCAGCTAGAGGGGCGTTTATGAACAAGAGGCGTTGCCATCGGCCGTAAATACGGGAGTGGAAACCACGGCTTAGTGCGATACATTTGTCAGCCACTAGATGGTGCCGTCAGATTTAATAAAATAATCCAGAATTCTACTTCAAGACAGAAAAAGGGTCCTAGAAAGTGGAAACTGCTCTTTGAGCCTCTACATAGGAAACTTTGAAGTGAGTGTGGATAAACGAGGATAGATGTCGGGGTGGGGGCGGCTGCAGACAAACGAGACAGAGGACAAGGATAGCTGTGGATCTATCCGGCACTCACTCAGTGTCTGGATATTTCTGGAACGGGAGTGCTTCCTTCATCATTCCCCTTTCTTGTTTTTCAATTGTCCAACAAAGACATTAGCTGTAGCTCAGGCTAGCATTAGCACTAGCTTGGGCTAGCGTTGTTCTGTGGTTAACATTATCACAAGTGAGCAACGTTTATATATTACCAAGGTTGAAGTGGGTTAGGACGTGCTCATTTAAGGGTAGTTGTCTATGTTTATGACGTGTTTTCTCAGAACCAACCGTTTCTCTGTGGCATTACCACGTTACTAATTTACAAAGGAAAGCAGGTCGGAGACGGCACGGACCTTTGATGTGGTCCATTAGACACCCCGAGCTACAACAGTAATGTGGTTTTAACCTATAGAACCTCTGGTCTTTTATTTTACTCAGGTTGAATACATCTGTGACATTTTGCCATAATAAAATAAAAAAACGTGTGTTAGCGATGCCTTTAGCTCAGTAAGAAGGTAAACAGACAAGACCTTGAGGTATACAATTTCATGGTTAAACAGTCCAAGCTTAGCGCCAACAGTCCCTCCGACCACCACCAGAAGGCAAGGAAGGTGCCAAAAAGTGTCAGAGTGAGTGGGGCTCGAACCTGCAACCCTCCAGTTACAGGGCGGGCACTTAGCCCCTTTGCCACCAAAAACAAAAGTGTCCCGTTCGACCAGAAGATAACCTTGGGATAGGAAGGGCCATGAAGGATACACCATTAGGAGAAAGCCAAGGCACGCCTTCAAATATGGCCTTTGAAGGATGCAGCCCCTGAATTTGGACACAGCCGGCGTTGTGTGTTTATGAAAGTAAGTAAGTGCTAAAGATGTGTTTACCGGCTGACTATCAGCTTTGTACTGCTAGCATGTTACCTTGAGCGGTTGGTTTAAACCCCACAACACGTTAGCATTACCAATGCCCGCTAGCATAAAGCAGCTAACTTCACTGTAATACTTGCTGTTTAATTAAGAAACACGCAGCATTGCTTAGACTTCATTTTGTTTTCTAGGCTTGTTTTGACATGAGTGAGGCTGGATTGTTCAGTAACCTGGTGACCATCTTGAATTGGTTGAATCCTCAATTTAATCAGTTGTAGATCAAATGAAAACATCATTAAAGTCCATCCAGTGGTTCATGAGATTTTGAAGCTAAATTCCACAAAGAAACAAGCAGAATAGAGAAGTTTAGATTATAGTATGTATATTTTTACTTCATGTTATAAAAGAAGACACCGATCTCCATCTCTCTTAAAGTTACAGCAGGAAGTCAGAGTTGTAACTTATTTACCAGGAGAAGGATGCTCTACCTCATCTGACCCATTAAGAATCCTAAAGAGAAGGACCTGAGATGACACCGTTTGTTTTACGTCTGTGTGAAAGGGGAATTGTGTGCAGCACGCCTACAGGTGCTGCTCTCCAAATTCCAGCTGTTCCTAATAATATGACACTGATTAGAGGGTTTTGCATACAGATGTGGCCATATGTGCCTGTCCCACATCAATATTCTTTTGTTTTGCCAAAAAATGCACTCTTGATCTTCCATGAACTCAATATGTCCACAGACATGAAGCTACAGCTTCAGTTAGCGCTGCCACCTTGAAATCTAGATAATAATCTAAAACATGAAGCAAGCTGCAGGTTGAGATTCAAAAAGTGTCACGGTCACTGTCACACATCAGCTTACTAAGACAACACTACAACAACAGCCATCCTGTGTGGTTCTAGGAAAAAAGGAGTTTTTCTAACTCAGAAGCCTGGTGAGATCAAGCCTCTCTAACCACCGCTTCTGACATTTAACAGAACGAGAACTCCAGGTAGAAATCTGTCAGAGATGCACGTGAGGATCCAAACACCTAAACCAATAGGTACACGTGCACGCGAACACATGCGCTCTGCGTTGTAATAAAGAATCGGTTAATAAGCGGCGGGTTTCTGTTGGCTGAGCCCGTTGGAGACAGAGGAAGGAGCTCTGGCTGCCAAATCAGTGTTTTCACAGCCTGAATCACAGCTTACCATTGATACTAGCCCAGGGAGGAGCGCACACACACACACACACACACACACACACACACACACACACGCACACACACACACACACACACACACTCACGCAGTCACAGAGCAAGCTGTTCACACTGAGTGGAGAGGAAACAACAGTCACCATTAGAGGGCCTTCTTTTCGGAGCAAAATACCCCCCCGCCCCTCTCTCTCTGTCTTATGTTTTCTGTCTCTGTCTACCTCTCTCTCCCCCTCTCAATCACTCCTTCGGTGCAGTTTGGGCTGTTTCCATGGCAACTTGCCGAGTCCCATGGTCGCTAAAGGAAGAGAGCGCTACCCCACTCGTCCTGCCCAAAATATATATATATAAAAAAATCTTCACTCAAACTGTGGACTTCAATCTCTGCTTGTGTGTGCCTTATTACAGTGTGTGTGTGTGTGTGTGTGTGTGTGTGTGTGTTTTCTTTTTGTTTTCCCCAAAATGGTTGGAGTGGCCACCAAAAAAAAAAACCCTCCAATTTTCGCCTGTCTGCCTTAGTCTTTGTCTTTGTGAGACAAAAACAGATTCCTCTGTGCTGCTGCTGCTGCTTCAGATGTTGATCATCACAGATTTACACGACCAGATATTTTGAATCCTTATCAGCGATGATCAGCATACATCAGGTCTAATCGAATGCCGGCTGACTGATGGTGAGTATTTAGCGAGAAGCTGATCACATCTGCGTCGTTAGAGGAGCTACGATAATCTAATCATTACATATGATGCTATTTGTCATGACTGGGTCACGGTCAGAACCCCACGAGGGTCTTAAAGCACAGCTGTGATGAAAATAATTATTTTTATGTGTGGAACTGTCACAGTTTTAAAATGAAGCGAGACATTAATGAACAAAATATAAGAAAATACGTTTTACTTCATTTGAAACGAGGTAATGTCAGACTAATGAATAAGAGTGGTTGTGATTATTTATATAGAATAATGAATTTTATTACGAGCCTCTATACAAGCTGCATGATTTTATCTATTCATTTATTCAACAGGCAGCGGGAGAGGAGGAGGCAGACGGGGGAAGGTGGAGAAATGAAAGGATGGTGGGAGAAAGATGGAGATCTGTAGAGGTAAGACGGAGGAAAAGAGACTGAAACTGGGATAATTGAAGAAGATGGGAATGCCGTGGAGGAGAAAAGTGAAGGTGGACTACAGAAACAAGGAGGTGAGAAACCAGAGGATGGGAGGGAAAGGACTAATGGGATAAAAATAAGGATGAGGAAGTTAGAGAAGGGCTGAGAAACCAGAAAAGGTTTTGTTTTCTCCTCCTTTACCCCTCATCCCTCCATCTCGTTGTCTTGCTCCAACTTTTCTCGCCTCTCCACCTTCACCCTTCCTTTGTCTCCTAATTCCTCATTTACTGCCCCCCCCCCCCCCCCCCCCCCCCCCCCCCCTTCTCTTTGATTCGTTCTTCAAAAGCCTCCCAAACTCCTGCAGCGTCTATTTGTTTGTACATCAATAATATCTGGTGACAAACGGCGGCCTTTTTCTTTCCTGCTCACATGCCAACCTGAATCCTGACACGCTCACGCGTCCTTTTGTTTTTTTTACTTTTGATGGTGAAGCGAACGACCGCTTCGACAGCTCCATGTCAAGTCGTGTTTGTTGTCTGTTCAGATAAACACTTACCTAGCCCCGCCCACAAAAACACAAATAAATCACACAAAAACACCTGGACTGGAAAATTATACAATAAAAATGTAAAAACATTTTATTTTGACCTATTGAATATGTTTTAAATGAATAAAGTTAATTTTGGAACTAAACATTCTGTTCTACAGGTGAGTTGTTTTTTTATTTGTCCTGATCTTTGTTTTTTAACAGACCTTTCTCTCTTCATTGACAGTTTCTGTCTCTTTCACTAGGAGGTAGTTTATTGTGATAAACTGTTAATATTGATGAAATTTAGATATTTAACAGATGATTATATGGCAGCTATACAATTCCATGAAACTTGACAGAAAGAAATTGATTAAAGACGCATCGATGTGAAAATCTGAGCCGATATCGATTTCCAGTATTCCTACTGCTGTTACAGCCGATAACCTATATTTACGATATTATACAGATTATATTTTTGACATCTTGTAAAAGCGACCACACCACCTGCTTCAGTTAAACACTCCCACAATCCTTTGCTGCATCACTGTCACATGCCCCAACAAACACCACATGGCCAACCCCTCCCCTCCCCTCCTGAAACACACACATTTCAACAAAGTAGAAATGAACAACGGTTGGTAATATTGGACTTGTGTTAAAAATGACTCACATCAGCAAATACCAATGTTAATGCCGATAGGCTTAGGCAAAGCACCGATATGCTAAAGTTATTATAACTAAACTCCATTTCCTAGTGTTCTTCATAGTTTCAAGTGTCCCCTTATAGCACTTTGCCCAAAGTTAGAGGGTAGCGGTTAGAAAATCTGTTACAAAATGGGAAATTTCTCCTTAGCTAACGTGCCATCAATCTGTGGCAATTCCATCGACATAATTACATGCAGCGCGTTTTCTTGCCAAAGATCCAATTGGCCGTATAGGTGGCATGCTGTGGTTCATAGCTCGTTGTGCAACGTAAAGTAATAAACACAACTTTCAATGGCCACTGCTGTGTTTTATGGCTCATGAAAACACCACGGATGGTGCCTGGTTCCTGTTATTCCTCTGCTGACTAAGAAAAAACCCTTAACATGCTAGTACCGACACATGGAAAGCAGTCTTGTTATTCATAAATATTCACCTATTTATGTGAATATACAGTCTAGCCATGACTCATAGAGAGAGCTCAGTCATGGGGCGGAATCTATGGTTGTCTTTCAAATTGTCTCTGCATGCTATTGGACAACAAACAACATGACGTACTCACCGCTACAGATGTCAGTCAACAGGGCAGTCCGCCATACTGTTGAAGACGACGCAAATACATCCTTTTTCTGAATAAAGGACTCAAGTACCTCTATCTGCTCTTGACTCAAAGAAAAGCCCAAGTCTAAATAGTCCAAAGTTGATTCCAAAGTCGTTTTTAAACGAGCCAATGCCGTCTTAGTTGTTCCACTTTGTTGCATCATCCCGCCCACCAAACCAATAGAGCGCTGTGATTGGCAGAACACAATACTGCTCTGGCCAACGGTAGACCTGAAGTGTGGCTAGACCGACATGCTGAGCAAAATCATGTTGCTTCAGCAACTGTCTGTCTAGATTTCTAGACTATGCTAACTTGGAATTTTAGACTAGAGCAACTGCATGGCATGAACCAGGCTTGTGTCCTTTGACTTGGAGCTAAGGCTAATCAGTGCAACTGCTAGGGGTGAAAGTCACTCTGCTGTAATGTAGCGGTACTTTTACAAATATAAACACACACACACACACACACACACACGGTATAGAACAGATGCTGATATTGCATCTCTAGTTTGCACCTCCCATCTGCACACACGCTTGAGAAATTGGTGAGAGAAATAGAGATGGTAAATGTTTAGCCCTCAGAATAAATAAAATAAAACACCCAAGTATGTTTTTTTCTAGCACAGCTTATGAACCTCTGTTTGAGAAGCATCTTCTGTATTTCAGGACAACCTCACCTTCCTTTATCACAACAAACCAAAACAATCCGGACCGATCCCTTTACCTGAAAATTCAAACCATAAAGATCGGGCCTAAGCCTGATGGGTGGCGTGGAATCCCCTTTGTTGTCACTGTAAGAATCAAAAATATTACAATTCAATTACATAACAAGACACAAAGTGGCACGCTGCTACAGTTTCCCAACATTATCGTTTATATTAGTAATGATCAGATGGAATCTACAGTTTGTTTTTGCTGTTGTCCTTTATTGTTTGGGTGCGTTTGTTGCAGGTGCCTTGATCAACAGCTAAGAGTCACAAACAAAGAACTCGCTGGCTTCCCATCTGCTCGTGCAGCTAGTCGTGCTGCAAAACAAGTTCCAAAATGAAAGTGCCGCGTTTTGCTTTAGATGCACATAAATCAGGGTAAAAATACGGTTGTGGAAAAAGTTCTGCCTGCAGGGTTACACACGGAATAAATAAATGCAGCGTTTGATTCTCTGCATTGAAGGTGTTCCAGGTTGATGTTTCTATTCCGTAAACCTGGAAACTTTTCATGGAGCGTCGCTGCCGTGGACAAGCGTGACATGTGTCGTCACGTTTAAGGTTGTGTGTGGGCATGTGTCTGTCTGTCACAATGGTATGGTAAAGAGAAGTGACGTCCATTCAGCTCCACACACACACACACACACACACACACACACACACACACACACACACACACGATCAGCAGCCAAGCAGAGAAAATAGTTTGGCTGCACATCCTGTACTCCTTGTTTAAGCTGCACACTGAGAAACACCAAACTCTCTCTCGTCTCTGTTTCTTTGTCTCTCTTTCGCTCGGTTTTGTTCTCTTTGTCATTCTTTCTTTCACACACTTTCGTTCACACACACACACACACACACACACACACACACACACACACACACACACACACACACACATACTGCTCTTCAAGCACACAAAGCTTTCATTCAGCCGGGGTTTTGGTCAAGCGGCTCGGCCTGCTGGTAAAACCCAGGACCTGATCCAGATCTGACCGATTGTTGTTTTATGGCTAAATGATTGATCTGAAGTGTTTTGGTGAACTTGTTTTGTAACTGGGTGGGCTGTTTCTCCTACGTTGACATGTAGGCGTTTTACTTCACACAGTTCCACAGAGATTTAGGTTTTGGTTCAACTCTAGTCGGGTTTCCATCCTTGCTTTTTTTGACCGTTCTGCATGTTTACACATATCTGCTCCAACACACCTGACTCAAAACGAGTGAATTACTTCAGCAGCTTATCGTCAAGCTGGGTGCACATGTGCAACTTGTGTGGGGGTGTGACTATCTTTAGATTGCACATAAACCAACTGTGTACATGATGCAATGACGACGCAGATCAGCCAGCAGAAAGCTGCCATGTTCTCCAATAAACAGATATCCTGGCACGGGGGATGTGTGCATGTGTGTGGGAGAAGGAGTACTGTACTACTGCAAGCCGTGTACAGTCAGTGCATGAGCCACTGTGTAAACAAGTGTGAAAGAGAGAGACAATGAGGCCGAGCGCTATTACACATGCAAAAAGGAAGGATTCTTAGCAGGAGACTCGTTAGAGCAGGAGAGAAGATAAATGCATGCGAGTGTGTTGACCAGCTGGTGTTCCACATGTGGATGAGTCCCACAGAGCCAGGGAATCCAGCGAAAGACCTACTCCTACAGTGGATGTCTGCCCAGAGTGTGTGTTTCTCTGGGTGTGTGTGTGTGTGTGTGAGAGAGAGAGAGTTTATAAAGGGCCTACCATTTGGTGGGAGTGTGATGAATGTGTTAAGAATGTATGAGTCAGTTTATTTGTATAAGTGTTCCTCCAAACGCTCGGCATCAGAGCAGTGAATCCGAGTGCAGAGCACAGTCCATACCCGTAAACAACAACATGATAAATCCACCACGGTTTCACTAATAAAGTTATGCTTGGTCAACATAAATGATCCGAGTTCAGGTTTGTTACAGCTGAACTTTATGTTGAGTCAACACAAGAGTTATCTTCCTGTCTAAGCCTGCAGGATTCTATCTATGCGATATCAAATCAGCTGATGGTAAAAAATGTATGTCTATGCAATTTATTGGAAGCCATTTTAATACCAATATTGCAAATGTTAATATTGTGGTAGTGGTAACATTTTGGTGTATTGCACAGCCTGCTATAAAATCATCTGAGGTAACTTTTCCAAACAAATTCACTCTATTTGTATTTTCAAACCTGTAACAAGAAAAAAGACTACTTTTACATTCCTCCAGGTATTGGAAAGGTTTTCCTTCATGTGCACCTTACGCTCACACACTAGTTCAGTTTTTGGTGAGAGGAATAAAGTTGTTTTTGGGGTGCCTCTGTAGATGAAGGATGAAAACCTTTTCATAAACCACCTAGTGGTGTGCTGGGGGCATTCCAGTGTTTGACAGAAAAGTGGGAGGAAGAAAATTTCTATTTAGAAAAATATTTGGATAAAGGCCGATGGTCAAGAACCACCTTCACCTTGTTGTTGAATTGAGGCAGCTCAGGTGTCTAATGGAGCATACCAAACAGTCTGTGCCGACTTGCTCTCCTATGCTAACTAGTAATGTTGTAATGGTCACGGAAAAACGGTTTGTTCTGAGAAAAGCTGGTTTAACACGTCATTAGCTTAGACACGCTACCTTAAATTAGCATCGTCGTCAACAATAGTCATATGTTGGTCACAGTAATGCTAACCACACAACAACGCTAGCCTGAGCTACTGCTAACCAAGGAGCAAACTCCACCTGCCAAAAGTGAAGCCAACAAGGAAGAGACAACAACTGCAGTTCCACCCTCATCCACTAGGGGCTAGCACCAGAGAGGACCAAATCCTCATCGAGTCCCATGTTAAAAATGCTTCACAGCAGAAATAAACATGTTTTCAGTCTGGTTCAAAAACCAGTTTAGGTTTAATAGGTCTAGTTTACAGTCATGACAACTCTGAGATGGGTGAATATTTTCATAAGTCATCTGTTTGAATGTAAATAACGATTGAAATGATCAATTATTAGGGGTGTGTCCTTTTGATTGACAGGTATCAGATGAGCCGTCAGTGCTAGCAGCCTCTGCCTCACATCACAAGTGTTACAGGCTAGAAGGCATAGGGTAGCAGAGTCACTCAACCACCATTTTCTCGCTAAGAGCGCCCAACAACCTCCGTTAGCTTCGGTTAGCTCAGTTAGCTTATACCTACATCAGCTCGGAGTTTGATGGGTGCAATCATCAGCCCCACCCTCACAGCCCTGCTTTCAGCTCCATTTTGTATTTTCCAGGAGTGATGAATGAATGATGTAGTTCAACTTGTGAGAGGTAAGTAAATTAAGAACGTTTGTCTTCATATGATAGTATTCTCCAATCTTTCCATCGTTTCCAGTTGTAAAAAATTAAAGTTGTTCTAGGACCCTTTTAAAGCAGAAATCTGGAGTTTTTTGTCAGAGGGCACCATCTAGAGGTGGAAAAATGTACTGCACCTTTAAGCCTCTCTCACTACTTCCGTGATTTTGACTTGAAGCCACTCTGCATCTGTCTAGGTACGTCCACCAACGCGCTCAGGCTCTGTGATTAACATCTGTATGTAAGCGAATGTCTAACGCTAACGCTATTGGCTAATGCTATGCGGCTAACGCTATTGGCTAATGCTATGCGGCTAACGCTATTGGCTAATGCTATGCGGCTAACGCTATTGGCTAATGCTATGAGGCGCTCAGTTCAAATTGCATGATGTTTTCTACGGGACGGGGCAGGCTTAGCAAAAAAAACAACATTGCCTACATTATATAACTTTTATGGGTTTTTAAACAATGATAGATAATTCCTGAAAGGGGGAAAACTCTGGGTCGCTGCTTTAATGTGTGAACAGCTTGTTTTTAGTGGCCCATTGTGGAATCGATCTAAAGTGCTTTAGGAGTTTTGAAGTGTTTGCTCTGTTTGCTGGTAAAGAAAACAAACTGGGGGAAGCAGATGTGAGATTTGGGGTTTTGCCAGTTGAGGTTGAATGTTAAATAACAACCTGTTGTTTAAACTGTTACCAGAAAGCACAAGTCAAAGATCAAACTAGTAAAGTCTGAGGAATCCAAACACATAAGCGGATTTTTTCTTCCTTTAGTTTCTCTTTAGGTCGACATCCACCACCTCGACTTGTAGACGGTATTTTAAAATGCACGCTGAAAAGCTGAGGAGCAGGTTTATGTTGCTTGTCTGCGTCCACTCTGACAACCGAGAGAAGTTGTGCATCTTCTTGCACGTGGGACTCAAATGATTTTCTTTTAAACAGTTTCAGGATTTAACAGGATGTTAAACTACAAGAAGTTACACCAACTCAGTGTTTGTTTATGGCAACAGGAGATTAAGACCCATCTGGTGTGTGTGTGTGTGTGTGTGTGTGTGTGTGTGTGTGTGTGTGTGGGTTGTTGTAGGTTTGATTTGGTTGAAAGGAGGTGCAGAGAGGAGAAAAGATGAATTTTCAACAAGTGTTTTTCCCAGATCCGTATTCGTGTAAACAGGAGAGTAGAATAGCAGTAAAACATGTGCAACAACATGATGATCAAAGCACACTTTACACGTTGGTGCAGGGAAACTTGGTGTGTGTGTTTCCACGCGGAGTGTTTCTCATGGTGTGTGTGGTGTGTGCAGCTGTGTGTGAATGATAATGACCTCTGACTCGTCCATCTCTCTGTTACTTTACTGGATTAGCTCCCCTTCACTGCACTGCCTCTGGATTCACACACACACTTGGTAAATATATGACTATGTTAAGAAGTGTTCTGGCTGGCACTACCACACTAATAACTGGCTGTTGGATGGTACATCAAGTCCAGACCCTGCAGAAGTTCCTCAGGAGGAAAACAACCTGGTCTAAAAACATCATTTCTACGTGTAGAAAATGCATAAAAGACTTTTAACTTTACTGAATAGATCCTAAACGATCACCAAACCGTCTCAGGTCAACAGCATTTATTTGTTACATTTGTATAAAATGAAGGTCTTCATGCACATTCATCAGCTGTTTCCTTTATTATTCTATTTTTTATGTGGAACTTGGTGGAAATTTGCACAACTTTTGGCTCAAAACCCAACTTTTAAATTTCTTTTTGTTTTGGAAAGACCTTCTAAATACATCGCTAAATAAAGACGCTGTTTTACAAAAGCCCTCAATAAATAAATAAAATCATATTAGGAAGTCCAAGGTGCTCTCAGAACTAACAATACCCACTTAGTTTTAGCAAAACGTTCATTATATTTTCTGCATTAACCTACAATCTAAAACAATCTCAAGGTCATGGCTGCATGGCAGCGTGCCTTGCTCAAGGACTCTTCAACAACACCTACTGGCAAACACGAAGGCTCCTTTCTGGTCAAACGGTGATCTTCCAAATGACTGCAACAACCTGCCGGATTCAAAATAAACCATAAACCCCGGGGGACGCGCTGTAGATTATCTCAGGTTCTGAAGCTCTGCTCTGCGGTGATTCCTCACCTCCCTCTTGGGAAGAAGAATTCAGACAGAATAAAGATGTAGTTACAGAGAAAACACAGTCTGGCCTCTCGGAGACCATCAACAAGTGTACCGCTGCACACATGCCATCTCTCTGCTTAAACCTAAAGTTGCAGAAGTCATTGTGAAAAAGTGAACGTAACAAACCGACTGTTGGACCAGTTCACAAACCCAGACTGAACCAGTGCTTTTAGATTTTCTCCATTCTTTAACTATTTATACTTCTAGCTAATTCTCACAGTACTTAACTAAATGTAAAAGGGGTGACTGAACACCGAGTGCATCCTTGACCATTTAAACCAATCCTACAGAGAAAGTGTTTTCAGATAAAAACACAGAACTAGAGTGACCTTCAACAGTCAATGGAATAAAACCAACTAATTCTCTAAAAGCTGGTATGAGAGAATGACCAGTTAAATCGATGACCAGCTCAGATTCACGTTTAAGCTGCAATAAGCCAGAAAATTCAGTCACGTTGGATTATTCTTTTGTCGATAAGAATTTATAAAATCAAGCCAACCAATGAAGCAGATCTGTTTGTTTTTGGTGCATAAACATCGTCGCTGTTGGGACGAAAACCTTTTATTTCCACTATTCAAACTGTTGGGAGCCCACCGACAGATTATTTATAGAGTCTCGTACACTAAGAATAACAATC
This sequence comes from Aphyosemion australe, assembly GCA_006937985.1. Taxonomy (NCBI): domain Eukaryota; kingdom Metazoa; phylum Chordata; class Actinopteri; order Cyprinodontiformes; family Nothobranchiidae; genus Aphyosemion; species Aphyosemion australe. The sequence continues at coordinate 388,136 of SSNS01000416.1, read as the reverse complement.
TTCCCTCATGAATTCAGAAAAACGTTCTTACCCCACTCACACTTCCTGTTTGAAAAATGCACCAAAAGGAGGCGTTGCCCGGCGGGCCGAGAAGGCGGTGCTGCAGCAGCGACGGCACCTCCCATCGGAGAAATGCTGTTCCAAATCTAAAGTTATCCATCTTTTCTCGTTCAAATTTAAAACTCCTATCTAACGTTTAAAATCTCGCTAAAAACACTTACGGTCTTACCTTTTTATAAAAGTTGCTGAATAGTTCAGTCAACTTCCTGGAGTCTGTTGGAGTCACATGAGAAGCTCTCATGCTGTAAAAGGAAGCTCCAATGCAATGCAATGGGCCTTGTGCTGAAATATTGTGCTGCCCAAGGATGTGCCTGCCTTTTAATCAGACCAGTAGGGTTCCAGGAGCTAGAACGCAGTTAATCAACAATCTAAAACAGCTCTGAGCCTCTAAAAAGCATCAGAAATGTTCTCTAGGCTTTCATCTGTCCCAGGAGCCCTGATCCAGGCCATTCTAAACCCCCTAAACCAGCCTTGCTGTGAAAAGAGCTGTTGGCCCCTCCCACTCGGCCAGGACATGAATATGATAATGAGCTGCTTGCTGATTGGTTGGTTTCCCCAGAAGGCCTCAGACACTGGAGGCATGCAGGTTTGAGGAGGCGTGGCTCCCCCTAGTGACGTGTTAAGGAACAGAAGTTTTTCTCTCGCCTTTTTCAACTTTCTAATTTACATCAAAAGTAGGTCACACACGGCTTTGACTTTTTGGTATGCTACTGTTGACCACCCAAGCTGTCTTATTCAACAACAAGGAACATGTTGGTTTACATTCTTTTCTTTTTAAACAATACTGTCGATTACTACACAGAGATATGTTAGAAATTTACAGTTTGGTTTGTTACGTTAAGTTTCTCTTAAAATATGTCTTAAAAGTCTTTAACACCTATTTTTTACCCACATAACCAATCACGGAGGTAAGAGGTCCTCTCCAACTCCTACAAGGGGATCCAAACCTATTCCCGTGCCTGAAAAGATTTACATTCCCTCCCTAAAGAGCTGCACCAACCACCTCAATAGACTCCTTTGGACGAAGAGGAGCAGCACCTCCACCCAGAGCTCCTCATCTCATCTCTACCTTAAAGAGGAGGCTCATTCCAGATGCTCGTCTCAAGGATCTCATCCTTTCTGTCATGATTTTAGAGATACGTAAACATCCGCCAGCGTTTCATTTGATTATTCATGTAGGCTGAATTTCATGAATATAAACCCAACATATCAACAGCGCCTCTTGGACTTCCTCGTGTATCACGTCATTTATCAAAAGCATCTATTTAAGCTCGAGATACTTGAAGGTTCATCATACTCGTGTCATCTGAGAGTTGATTAGCACTGAAAAGGCACCACGGCTCAAAACGTCAAACATGTTTCCCAAAATCCTCGAGCACAAGGATACGGTTTATGTTAAACTGCTGAAAAAGCCAAACACACAAGGACCGCTGCCAGGAGTTGTGTAAACATATTCAGGCTGAATTTTGCCTTCGGGCATACAAACAAGACATGGTACAGGTCCGGCCTGTGCTGCTGTTAGACCCTGGAGGAGATAAAAATATAAGATAGAAGCAGGGAACGAACAAGGAGGAATGTTCGGAGGCAGATTCTCACTTTTCACCAGAAAATAACCGGATAAATAAATCTAATCTGAGACGGATGCTGAAGTGAAAAAAGACTCGACAACAGACAAAATGGTAACAAGATACATCCACAATTGCTGCTCTGTGCTGATAAAAGACTAAATTTATTGACTCCATTCCCATTTGTGTTTCTCTGTACTCTCTCACACACACACACACACACACACACACACACACACACACACACACACACACACACACACCACCTCTACCATTGGGGAAATGTTTGGAATCCTGCAGAACAAAAGAGACGCACTGGAGCTCTTCCATCAAGCTCCTCCTATCACATTTTCTCCCATCTCCTCATCACGTTTAACTCCTCTCCACTCCAAACCCTCGTTTCCAGTCCTTCAGCGAGACCTCTGAGAATTTAAAATGCAAGCTTCGACTGCTCTGATTCGCACAGGCCACTGTGGGTCGCTTGCAGAGTGTTCAGAATGCGGCAGCTCGCCTTCTGACAGGGACAAGAAAGTATGACCATATCACCCCTGTACTGGCTGACCTCCACTGGCTTCCTGTTAAGTACAGGATTGATTATAAGATATTGTTGTTGGTCTTTAAATGTTTGTGTGGGCAGGCTCCACCATACTTGGGTGAACTTATTCAGCCGTATGTTCCATCCAGGGTGCTTAGATCAGCTGATCTCCATCTGTTAGCCACACGCAAATCTCGGCTGAAAACCAAGGGTGCTAGAGCTTTTTCTGTAGTCGCCCCTACCCTGTGGAACAGCCTGCCCCTGGATGTAAAGATGGCTGATACGCTGGCCTCTTTTAAAGTACGTCTGAAAACACACTTGTATGCACTGGCATTTTAGATGTAATTAAGCAACTGCAGGTTTCCCTTTGTCTGTTTTTATCTTTTTATCTGTGATATCATTTTTATCTGTTTTTATTTTTTAACTTTGCTACATAATTTTTTTCTTATTTGCCTTTGGTCTTAATATTTTATAAGGCTCTGTTGGCTTTTAAATTGATTTTTATTCGTTTTTATTTCTATTATTGTTGTGCAGCACTTTGGGGCAACGATGTTGCCATTTAAAGCTGCTATATAAATAAAGTTTGACTTGACTTGACTTGACTGTAAAATACTGTAATACAGACAGATACCAAATGTCAAGAGATAACGACGTAGATGTACAACAGCGGTGTGATTTCCAACAATTGTCGAGCTGCATCACGACTCTCCAGGTAGTGAGAAAAAATATTTTGAATAGTTTTCACTGCTTATTGCATCAATATGGAATCTAAACTCAAATCTAACGTTTGTGACTGGTTCTTTAAAGAGCTCACTCCATTCCCGCAGGTTGTTACATTGGTATCAATTTATATACAAAACAATCATCAGTAGAACCCCGTCATGTCTTCACTCATTACTCATCACTTCCAACAACCAGCAGCACAATTTAACCTAATCTCTATGGTTGTTCCCAAAGCTCGCACCTCCTTTGGCCGCTCCTCATTCCAGTTTGCTGCTTCCAACGACTGGAATGAGCTGCAGAAATCACTAAAGCTCACTACCTACGTCCCATTATCTACCTTCAATAATTCATTACCATCAATAGTTTCTGATCAATGTGCTGAAAGTTTGTTTTAGGTCTGTTTTGATTGGTTGCACATGTTGTATATGAGAACAGTCTTTATGTCTGTTTTTATCTTATCTGTCTGTTGTTCTTTGGTACAAAGCTACTTGTGTCTCTGCTGCCTCTTGGCCAGATCGTCGTCAATCGACTCGTCTGGTTAAATAAATAAATTAATGAATTTAAAACCACATTTACCTTGTTGTTGAATAAAGGCAGCTTGGGGTGTCAAATGGACCACACCAAAAGGTCTGTGCTGTCTCCGACCTGCTTTCCTATGTAATATTAGTATAATGGCCATGGAGAAATTCTGAGAAAAGCTGGTTTAACACGTCAGAAACGTAGACACACCCTCACATTTGCATGTCCAAACCCACTTCAACGCAGACAATATATCAATCTTGGTCCCTCACAGTAACGCTAACCTCAGAACAACGCTAGCCGAGCTAGTGCTAATGGTAGCCTGAGCGGCAGCTACAGAGCGTCTTCGTCGGACGAGAGGAAAACATTTTTCTGGCATTTGTTCAAAGTCTAGAACAAGGGTAGACAATCCTGGTCCTCGAGTGCCACTGTCCAGCATGTTTTAGTTGTTTCCCTGCTCCAACACACCTGGTGATTCAACCATTGAATTAGATGTGTTTAAGCAGGGAAACAACTAAAACATGCTTGATAGCGGCACTCGATGATCAGGATTGCCTACCCATGTCCTAGAATGTGAGTGCGCCAACATTCTTCTTTGTTGTTTTCCTCTCGTCCAACAAGGATGTTAGCAGTAGCTTGTGCTAGCATTAGCAGTAGCTTGTGCTAGCATTAGCAGTAGCTCGGGCTAGCATTAGCAGTAGCTTGGGTTAGCTTTAGCAGTAGCTTCTGCTAGCATTAGCAGTAGCTCGGGCTAGCATTAGCAGTAGTTCGAGCTAGCAATAGCAGTAGTTTGGGCTAGCATTAGCAGTAGCTCGGGCTAGCATTAGCAGTAGCTTGGGTTAGCATTAGCAGTAGCTCGGGCTAGCATTAGCAGTAGCTCGGGCAAGCATTAGCAGTAGCTCAGGCTAGCATTAGCAGTAGCTTGGGTTAGCTTTAGCAGTAGCTTCTGCTAGCATTAGCAGTTGCTCGGGCTAGCATTAGCAGTAGCTCGGGCTAGCATTAGCAGTAGTTCGAGCTAGCAATAGCAGTAGTTTGGGCTAGCATTAGCAGTAGCTCGGGCTAGCGATGTTCTGCAGTTAGCATTCTGTGACCAACATTTTAAAGTTGCTGACGCTGAAGTGGGTTGGGACTGGCAGGTGTTAGACGGTGTGTCTATGACGTGTTAACCAGCTTCTCTCAGAATCCCCAGAGCCAGACCATCAGCCTTAAAGGAGACACATTTTATTTAACTTTTATTTCATCCGGGGAAAAACCTACATTATTGACAGTTACCTCCAAAGACAAAGGCACAACTCGCCCATTAACTTCCCAGCAACCTCACTCATCCTTATCATAATGAATGAAGCTTCTGAAGATGGCGGTGGAGGCGGAATAAAGCTGGACCATTCTTACAGCCATGCATTCTGAAGATATTAATCTAGGAGCTACAGCGGTTCCTCCAATAAGAATTTATTAAAAAAAGAAGAAAAAACAGACAGGAAATTGAATATTTAGAAATAAAAATTCCATCTACGTTCTCTAAGGAAGTTATTAAAACTGTTCTGGCTTTAGGACATAAAAAGAAAAGAAAATTAGATGTCCATATTGCATAAAGGACACGTGTATAGACCAGTATTCTGAAGAAGCTGTCCTACTTCTTCAGTGGCTCTATAAAAATAAAAGCTGCCGCTCAGTCTGCAGAGTAAATGCAGGTTGGGGAATCCTTCATAATATTTACAGAGTTTACTGACTTGGCTGATGGCTGTGTTTTCTTATCCTCTAACAGAGAGGGTGATTTGACTGATGCTCGTAACAGATTGCATCACAGCAGGGGACGAACTAAAACGGTTTACGCACCGCAGCTCTCCCTAAACTGTCTAACAGTGGCAGCGCTCCACCTTGCAAATTTGGAATAGCAGTTTTAGAAATTTCCCAGCGGTCCATCTCCAATTGGCCTGAACTGGAAGTACAGTATGGTATCACTGAAGAATCACTCAGGACCACCTTGGAATGATACAAAAATGAGGCCAAACGCTCACCACGGTCCTCGAGAAAACACTTGAGGACGTTAAAAACTGGTCCCGCTAAGAGTTGTGTTTGCTTTCTTGCTTTGAGAGTCAGTCATGTGAACACCTGTAGGTTATGTATGTACATACCTGAACGTGTGATCACACCATGAAAAAATGGCTTGTTTTGGTGAGGAATCAATATAAATCCATCCATTTAGCCAAAACCCTAACCCTCTTTGGAGTGACTCTCCCCAGTGTCCTCTAGGGAATCCTGCAGCTTTCCCAGGCAAGAGATGGTGTAGTGAGTTATCTTCCGTCAAGGGTTTCCTCTCAGTGGGATTTGTCTGGAAAACCTCCAGAGGGAGGAATCCTAATTCTGGGCCACCTCAGCTGGGATATCTCGATGCAGAGGAGCAGCTTCTTGGATGATGGAGCTCCTAACCTCATCTCGAGCTTGGACACCCTACAGAGGAAGCTCATGTCGGCAGATTGGATCCGGCATCTCCTCCTTTTCCCGATCAACTCAACGCACTCTTCATCACATCAGACCTCGTTACTGAAGAGACAAAGACTCATCGCTAATCCGGAAAGCAAAATAAACCTTCCATTAGACTTTGGAGAAAATGACCTCATATGAATGTTGTCTTGTTTATTTTTTTATTTACTCTAAATACTAAACAGGTCTGGTTCAGGTTAACTTTAGGTTCTCTTTACATCTGTAACTAAAAATCGATCCCATTTCTGAAGGCTTCAGATTAACGACATCATCTCCCTCTGAACAAAAACTGTTCACACTAGTTTTTAGATCAGTGACTTTTTGTTAATGTTTATTTCATTATTCACCAAACGCCCAACTGGGTGAAAGTTTCCATGATCCAGGTAAAAGGTCGGTGGTTTAGGACTCACACTTTTGCTGTTTAGTAGCTGAAAGTGAAGATTCTTTATTTAAGTGGAAATTACAAAAAAAGAAAAAGAAACCGCCTGAAGCTTTTAGAGTTAACCTTTGTGAAAAGCAGCAAGTGCCTTAAAATCTTCCTTTGCCCCAGGGTTTGTCTCACAGGCTACCCAACGCCTGACTCATTTTACTGAGGAGTTGTTGTTTCTGGGAGCTCCAGACGAAGAAAACATTCTCTTTTTTCTGGCTAAAGAAACAAACGCATGAGCTAGGGGTTACGATGATGAATCACCACTGAGCGCTAGCTTGGAGCCTCGGCTGCTACTTATTCATTATAAATGCAAATTTCAGCATCTGTTCTTTGCTCTCAAACGGATATCTAAGCTACTTCCGTTTCTGTGTAGAAGTTAGGGTTAGGGTTATATTTACTGTTTTAGCGCCCTGAACAGCCTCTACAGGACTGATGAGCTAACGGCTAGTCAACCAACAGCAAAGTGTTTTGTTGTTGTTCTTGTAAAATTATTCTGAACCACAAACAGTAGTTAATAAACTACTACAAAGTCATTAAATTAGAACTATGTAACCATGTACTTTGTTATTGTCGTAGAAATGATACCAGGTGCAGCACAAACATGGAAATTCTGGTGAATCCAGGGATGAATTCTAGGAAACAATATTTTAGATTTCTGCTAAAAGTTTCATGTAATGCCAAGAGAAAAATTTCTTGAATCTCTTTAAAGTTTTCTTTTTTCCTTTCGAGTTTTGGCTGCCCTAGCCGTTAGCTCATCAGTCCTGTTGGATGTAAACAGCATTTCTCAGACCTGGGGCCTTAACCCTAACTCCAACAGATATTTATTAGTTTAATATTTACATTTTAATAAAACACCATTATATTGATGTTTCTAACTTTTACATAAATTGAATTATTTAATAAAATAAATAAAAAACAACAATGAAGCTCTGTTTTATGAAACAGTAGACGTGTTTTTATTCCAAGAAAATAATAGTTTTAATCTAAACTCTAACTGTTTATCCCTAAATGCTATTTAACACAGACGAGCAGATACTTGAATCATTTATAACGGCTCTTGTATGAAACCGATTTGATAACAGGACAGGTCAATGCCAAAACTTAACATCCGCCCCAAAAACAAAAACACTTTTTTAAGTCATCATCGCATCGTTTCGTAACAAAACAAAACTTTTTTATCATAATCTAGACCTTGAACATGTAATTCCTTTCAGACTCTTTTTAAACAACTCAGAGAAATGGTTGTTTTTAAACTCTTTTCAGATCTCGATTGTATTTTTCCGTTTGTTTGTCAAACCAAACGTGGGTCCTTGAGAACTTCAAGCTACTGTCTGTTATTCTGAATGAATTCCACTCAAAACACCTGAAACGCTGAAAACCTCCCTCTGATCATGGAGCGGATTGTTGATGATGTGGCTCATCTAGAGGCTTGTGGCTCTTCCTCTGCTTTATTCTGCAGGAGCCGCGTTTTATTAAGCTGTAATTGGATTAGTTACCAGTGAAACTTCTCCATGGGTTTTCTCTTCTGACACTCCTGCAGCTGAAATAGAACGAAAACCTATCTGGGGATTTGTTGTTGTCGTTCTTTCTGAAGGGGATGATTTTTAAGCAGCACTTAACAAAACTGAACAAATGAGTGGCAGATGGGTGTGTGTGTGTGTGTGTGTGTGTGTGCGTGTGTGTGAGAGAGAGAGAGAGAGAGAGAGAGAGAGAGAGAGGCAGATCTACCTTTCCACACAACACTTGACTCCATCATGGGCTAAAGTCTGTGGCGCTGTGATTGGGCGGGGGGTCAGCGGCTTGGCTGAATGGATGGAAAGTATTTCATCCAAATTCTTAAACCCTGATCTTCTTATCTTTTATCTGTGAACGAGTCCGAGTGTCGCTGACTTAAACACAACCTAGAGATGATTCTACACACGTCCCGCTGAATTATTCCCACCCAAACCTTCGTCTTAAATGGAGCAGCGTTTTGGTTTTAAGTGTGCTCGGTGTCAAATGTATTCCTCGGCAAGGCAACAAAGCAAAAGCCTCCACCAAGAATCACAGAACTATATTTTCCAAGATCTACAAAGAGTCCAGCAACAGATGGTCTGACCCCCACGGAGTCCTGATCTCAACATCACAGAGCCCGTCTAAGATCACAAGCAGAAAGTGAGGACACCAACGCAGCCTAAATACACAGATGGCAAGTCCTCCAAGATGCTAAAAGACCAACTTAAGCTGAAATAGTTGTGAGAAAATAAAGCAAGGAAATGAAAACAGGATGAAGCCTAAACCAGAGTTGGACTGGTTCGATGTCTGGAGAACCCTTCAGAAAGAATAAAGCTTGACTTGTGACGTTTTTAGGACCTGCATAAAGTAATAGTGTAGCTGTTCTGCTTAGTCATCAGAAACATCACTGGTTAAAATGTGGGATTTTAGTTTAAAACACTGGGCTTGTTGGGATATCGCCCCCCCAAATGAACTCATTATAATATTTCAAAGCCCCTTTTTTGATCATTTCTTGACAGATACTTAACCTAAAGGTGTCCTAGAATCCAAAACCACATGAATGCAGGTAGCTTTAGGTGTCTAATGTAGTTCACCATAAAGGCAGCGATTAACCGGTTTGACTATTACCCACGGTGTGAAACGCTGCGGTTAACCCACCGTAAAGACTTCTCTAAAGACAACAGCGCGACCCACATGGACCAAAGCCAAACTGGAACGGACGCACGCAGCAGACGCAGCAACAACGACCAGCGGGACTGCTCCGTTTCCACCTGGGAAGTGATTGAATATTTTAGATTCCCAAAGCTGCTAAAGGAGAAGTTCAGGACAACGTCTCGTCCATCTGCAGAGCTTCCAGAATAAAAGTTAACGACACCTTAACCTGTTTGATCGTCTCTGAGATCATCACGCAGAAAAATAACTCCAGCCGAGTCAGACTAGAGATCAATCCAGTCACCGAGGGTTCATTTAGTAGAGCTGTTCTACGTTTCACCTACAACAAGCAGTACGGCAAGCCATTTTAATATTTAATCAACACCTCTTTGTAATTCCTATTATACACAGCAATTATATAATTTATCCTTGACAAAATAATATTCTTACTATTGAAAATAAAAACATGAACAAGCAGAAATGATATTTAAGGATATTCATAATAACAAATGCACTGTTTGACATTTATTAACGTCTAATTTCATGAAGGTGTCTCCATCCTTCAGTGTTAACCCTGACCAGGTGTCAACAGGTAAACTGTTTTAGTCTTTTTACAGAAACTCCAAACAGGCTATTAGGCAAATCTAGTTAAGGTTATGTTGAAAGTTTTAAACTGTAATTTAAAAATTACAGAGATTACTTTGATTTAATTAATGAATTTTTCTAATCAGAATCTCTGAAAAGCAGCAAAAGAACCTTTATAGAATGTAATCATGAACTTTATCAATATTTTAGTTTATATAGGATTCATATACGTTAATACAGATGTGACATCAATTCATGTAAAAATAATCGTGATTATTTCTCAGACTATCATCGTTGCAACCCTAGCTCTAATTAGCTAATTACACATTTCTAAAAACGTAGCGATAGAAAATAGAACAGAAGGGATGTAGTCAGAATGACACGTTCAGCTCTCCAAACAGCCACGACCACAGAGACGAAAATGAACAAACATGATAATAAATAAATAAATAAAACACAACCTAAAAGTAGCTAATTTAGCACAAAGACTTCAGCAAAAGAGCTGAAATCTCACAACTGCCGAGCAAAAGAAGTGAATCATCAACAGGTGAACGTCTCCTGCAACAAGCACGACCACAAACGCTCCGTGTGCAGGTGTTCTGCAGGAGAACACGCGGAAACAAAGAAGAGCTGAGCCGTGATGGTCAAGTTCAGCAGCAGCAGCGAGGTTACGCTTTCACACAATAACTTGGAGAAGAAAAAGGCGAGCAGCAATCTGTCCGGCCACGCCGCCTGCCCACTCACACCTCCTCCACAGGTGTGTGTGTGGATTTTTACAGGGTGAGTCACTCTCTCCCACGTAGCAGATACCTCCAGCAGCGGTTGTGGAGATCCCATCATCCCTCGCACAATACCTGCACTGTACTCCTCACCCTCCCGCCACCGCCTCACATTTGTGCTCGCTTCCCGAAGCAACGGCGCCGCTCAGATTTCCAAACGAGACGGCAGCATTTGGAGGCAACAGATGGCGATTCGACGAGCGACGCTATGATCAGACAGTGACACAGCATTAGGGCAGCGCGTTAATTGTGCAGCCTTTGTTTTCTGCAATTAATTATAAGAAAAGATACACCAGAATATTTCAGATCTCCTGCTACTGAACTGATTATGTGGCGTGCAGTTAAGTATTTTGATCCGTCGCATAATTAGGAATAATGATCTCATTTTGGAGACAATAGGGATTAAAAGCAATAATTGTGCAGCCACACATTATATACGTGATAAGTCTCAGTGGTTATGAAGATCTTTCATTCTCGTAATGATACAGAAGATTTTTAATCAGGCTTCAAAAGCCGGAGGGTCACGAAACTCGTTCAGCGTGAAAACAACAAAGCCAATAAGACGAGTTATCAGACGCAGAGCCGCTCCTGCAACCCCAGCTGTGTGTCATTTGGCTGCTTCTTTCAGGCCTTCATAGCACCTTAGATGCAAATATTTTTAGTTGGGATTGATCCATGTGCAACCTCCATCCATCACCCGTGCAACGTTACCACAGCATAGGGCTCCACAGGTCCACCACAGCAGAGTGGCCATGAAAGCCAGTTCTTCCTGAGCGCCCTGTAGGGCTGGGATTGGCCTTCAGACTGGCTGCTGCCCAGAATTATGCCTAAAAAAAATCTGACTGGATGGGTGCCAGCAGTGGTGAGTTTCAGCTTCTCTGCACTACGACACCCTGAAACGGCCGACTCTGATTCGCTGCTTGTGGTCGACGAGGACGTACAGGCAGGTGAAAACAACATCTACGAGACATGGCGTGTTTTTGTGTTTCCACCATCCGTTAGCGCTCCGCTATGTGATGAAAACAAGCGACCTCAGTGGCTTTGATTCTGACACCATAATTGATGGGCAGTCCCTTCATTTCATCATCTTGGGTTTTTAGTCATGTCAGCAGCTTGTTTGTGGAGTAACAAACACCAGCAGAGCATTCCCGTCGCTCCGGACGGCATCTGTCCCAGAGCCAATCTCCAAATGACCTAAAACTGATGTAGAGACACCTCTGATCTAGTATGACTGTCACTGACTTACACTAGGGAACAAACAGTGTTCCAACCAACAGACAACAGGCGTTTGCACTGTTGTTGCTTTTAGCTGACAAAGGCGTTTGTGTTTGAGAATCTTAAAAAAAGCCAAGTTGATTACAGACTTGTTACACAAGTCAGCTTTTAACAACTTTCTTTGAGATGCCAATTAAAGAGCACTCCAACAGGTCTATTTATAACACTGAATGTGAAATTCGCTTGTAAAAGAAGGCGATGGGACAACGGGAAGATCTCAGCAAACTCAACACGATACCGGAAAGTCGAGTTCAGCTTCTAAAACCTCAACTAGAGAAAGTTATGTTAATGCTTCAGCGTTTAACGAGTCGATGAAAGGAGAAGATGGGGGGGTTGGCTTTCGTGAGTGAGCTTCCAAGAGTTTCTAAATGTTTCTCGGATGAATCACAGGAGCTTGTTCTAATGGTGCTGGAATCATAGAAGCAACAACCTGTGGAACTTCCCTCGGTTAGCTTCCATGACTCAGAAGGTGTGAGTTACCTGATTGGATCTAATTGGAACTGGTTATCTGTTCATTTGGCTGTTAGGTGTCGATACGACGCTTGAGTTTAGGAGGCTTTTTATGCCTGAATAACAACTTCTGCAACAAAATTTCCCTGAAAACTGTCAAAGAACCAACGATGCAGGAACCTGGAACATCTGGGATTCAGCGGGTTAGATAAGAAACTTTGAGCAGGGTTGGCAATCAAATTGCAAACAAAATGAGATAATTAGAGCACGCTGTGACTAAACTGCACATAAAAAACTTACCTCAAGTGACCCTGTCACGCAAAAGAGCCACTCGTTCCAATTCAAACTGATTCCAATCATATTTTCTCACATTCTTTCCTCCAACAGCAGCCCAGTGAGTTGGTTTCAGAAACCAAAACAGGAAATGATCATTACATCAAGATGGCTCAGTTTTAACTAGGGGTGCACCGACTGCAGTTTTTGGCTGATCACCGATCTTGAGAAAATCCTGAGATCGAGGCCGATCAGATGCTCTACACTGATACCATGTGTGATTTCCTGTTTAGCCCTATGGTAGCTGGAAGCAAAGCATGTCGTTTCTTTAGTGGAGCAGTTGGAAGCGACACGCTTCTGGGACGTGCTCTTGTGCAGCGCTTTCAGTAGCTACGTTTACGTGGGCACAAGTAATCGGATTGATCGGATCAAAAATTCGTCATGTAAACATGTCAATCGGAATATTCTGATCCGATTCGGCCTGATCCGAATGAAATTTCATTCCGATTGAGAGAGGTGGTTTTGTCCGATTGTCAATCCGATTGGCGTCCACTGTGCATGTGTGCAACTGCAGCGTGACCTCTTTTCGCCTCTGCGCATGCTCAGGCCAGATCGAAAACATGGCGGGCGTTAAACAGAAGTGATCTGTTGCCGACGCTATTTTTCACTGGAAACACTACGTCAGCTCAATATTACTGAACGTCTCGATGGCCGAACGGCTAAAAATGCAGAGTTATACACTCGTGCATCTAAAGATGCAGGAAGCGAGAATTCACCGAAGCTAGAGAATAAGCAAATAAAATGCAAGGGAAAAGACGCGCGGACAAGATGGCGTTTGTTTACAATTTCTCTTCCGGGAAAGACAAGTCTGCACATGCGCAAGCTATGGTGCGGGCATCGCGGCGTGATCGGATCATTCCAGTTAGTGTCCATGTAAACAGAGATTTGGATCAACCAGGATTTGAATCGGATTGGGGAAATTTGGCGCATGTAAACGTAGCTAGTGAGGAATACGTGTCGGTACGCTTAAAATAAGTATCAATAAAGTTGGTTTTCCATTTGCAAAATAGGAGTTGGCGATGAAACAGCCTCTCTTTACCAGTTGGTGCTTTAACGTTGGCGTCACCTAACAGGGGGAGAGAGGTTTTCTGTCTCATAACTTTCACCAGTTGACTAAAAGCAATGATCTGTTGCTGTTCTTAAGGCAGTGATATATGATCTATGGCTACAGAGAAGGAATGTGAAGTATTTTTGATTAAAACAAAAGAAGCAAACTCATCGTCTAAAACAGATGATTTGAGTTAAAACCGGTCTGATTGGATTATTTTCTGTCATGTGGACTGTGATGGACAGCCCAGCATCAACCGGCGCCAATACAAAGAAAAAGAACCAATTATTCAAATTTATTCCTAAATAAATCCACGTTTTGCCCTTGATATTTGTTCATTTGGCTCCCTGCTCTGACGACGGGGAAGAGCGCAGCAAATAACTGAAGTACAAACCTCTGTTCCACATTTTTAAAGGGTTTCAGTTTTGAGAGTAAAATACTGACACTTGTAACATTTTAACGAAACACAAAATGTAATTTTTTTGAGCATCAAATTGCAACACGAGCTGGGACGTTCATGCAAAACAGCTGAAAATGTGTCAGAAATCTGAAACGGCATAAATCTAAAGTGGAGAGAGACAGGAACGATCTAAAAACTCAAAACTGACTCTGACAGCGATATTATTTCATTTCCCACCACCTCTCCTCCCTTTATTACATATCGGCCTGCCTGCTGGAGTCTCCTCATGTATAACCGTGTCGATGTTTGATTACTGGCTAAACAGACGGTATGTTGGGAGTTTTATCGGTACATCCTGTCCACGCTCCTTTCATGCGTACAACAAACACGCTGCAGAAGTCCCAGACCCACAGGACCTCCCTGACAGCTCCAGATGTGGTGACCCAACTTTTATCAAAACCCAGAGAGCCTCTTCTGAAGCCGGCTTTGTTGAAAACTTCCCCAAACGTGTGCTGCACCAAATTACACGAGCATCTGAAGCAGCAGCGGTCCTGTGTGGCAGCACCGACTACAAAGTTGAGTTAGTGCCGTGGGGGCGCCACAGGCTCTGGACTCGGCCATGTTGAAAAAGTTACAGCATGAACCTGCTGAACTGAGCGTGCTGTTCCAGCTCAGGGGAGACAGAGAAACGCTCTCCTACCTGATCTCAAGAATCTCCTCCATCCATCAGCCGGTTCAGTCGGGACCACGTCTCTCCCCTGCTGCTCTTTTCTATTCCTCAAGTATCAGATCTGGTCTTTTACACTTTCATTTAGCCCTCTGTGGCACGTCTCCCCTCTTCCTCCTTACCTAAAACCAGGTCTTCTTCACATTTTAACACCAGAGGTCCAGTCTGCAGAGAAGTGCAGCTCACGTCTGAATTTTGGAAATTGAATGTCACATCTTTCTCTGACTTTTTTTTTTTTTTTTCACCCAAGCCACTTTCACTCAGAGCTCTGCCATCCGGGCTGACCCCCACATCACTCACCCACCACTAGACCTTCTGTTAAAACTTTATTTTCTAAAGAATCCACATTATCCACACATTTCTCCAAATCCCCTAAAATCAGCCCAGCAAATGAACGTAATTAGTTAGCAGAAAGAACAAACAGCAAATTAGCTGCAAAGATCCAAGACTGCAGACGAACGAAGAAGAAAGAACCGAGCCACAAACTGGACCCCGGACACATAAAAGCCTCTTGAGGCTTTGAATTCTGCTCAAGTGTACACTTTCCGTCCACTTCTGTCACTTTCTGAACGACTGAAGGACATAGGAGGGACAGAAAGAGCCCAAAATGTGGATTTGATTTCACTCTGAAGTTTCCTCTTCCTGATGGAGGGACTGGTGTTTGATTTCAGTCAAACTGGTGCCAAACACCAGATAGGAGGAAGCAGTTTGAGCCGGTTTCTCCAGTCGAGTCGACATTTCTTTAAAGCAAACGTGGTAATTTGTGCATTCCGTCAGCGGCCTCATTATGAAGTCTAACTGACTAAGAACGTATTGTTTGTTTAAGTCAAATTAAAGTGAACGGTTCCTCTTTTCAACGATGTCCACCGAGGATCTGAGCTTTCCTCTGGGATTTGGTTCCTGAGGCGTCTGATCAGAACCACCCCAGACCGGCTCCGTGCTGCAGACTGGGACTCTCCACACATCTCTGGGATTAACTGCAGCAGAAAAATGAATCTGTCTTTTTTGAACCTCTAAAATCTTCAGTCTGTTGTTTTATTTGTCACTAAAGTCCAAAGTAGCGTCGTGTTCAGATGTTGGGAGCTCCGTAAGGCTTTGGGTGTCTGCCTCTACAGCAGGATTAAAGATTTCTAAATGATCTGAACTAACAGTTCCACTTAAGGAGATCAACAGGGTTAGGGTTTGTCCTGGACCGACGGCTCCAGAGAAAAATGTTTGATGTAAGAAAATTACATCAAAGCCCTTTTTATAAAACAATGGCGCCAATTTGCTGCAACGCCGATGCGGCATCAAGGTCGTTGATAAGAGCTCAGACCGTGGCGGTAATGTTGCGCAATCATGTCCGTTTTATAGAAGATTACGCGATGGCGGCATAAAGGGGGTATGGGTACGGTCTCTGCACTGTGGCGGACTTCCGTTTATCTTGGACATAAATTGATTTTTCCTCAAAATTCCCGCAACGCGATGCCGCCATGGCACATTCATAAGACACACGTTGCGGTAATATTACGCTGTGTCTTATAAAAAGGGCTTAAGATACAGGAAATCACTTTATCTCAGGTGGAGATGCTGGTGGACAAATAAAAAGCTTCACCTTTAAATAACAAGTATTTAATGAGTGGAGGACCCAGGGAAGTGTGGCGGTTCGTTGAGACCGACAACCGGATGGTCCGATGGTTGGTTCTGGTCTGAAACGTGTTATTGGTGGAGGTTTTCAGACACACGAGAGAGAACCACTTTGTTTTTTTTTTTATGTCCACAGTATATTTATTGCTACACTATGTTAACGTTGATAAGAGGCATACAAAATGCTTTAAGCTAGCTTGTTTTGCAGCTTTAACTGGGTAAACCTGGGGTGAAATGTAGTTTGTCCAAGTGGTGTTGCTGTAGTGAGACGTCATCAGCAGGTCTCTGAGCAGATCTGGTACCTACACCATCACCTTGCTTTCTGATTGGCTATGCGTCACATTCAACAGGCTTCATGCTCGTTTGTTCTCGTGGCACACCACAAACACCACAAAGGTTGCGATATCGGGCCCAAAAAATCCAAAATTTACGATCGGAGCAACCCCAACGTGCTTCTGAGCAGACGAGTGCACTAATACACCACGCACCTGATAAAATTAGCTTCATAGCCGTTACGGTAATCAGGGATGTGACTAAGATTGTCAAACGGGGAGAATCGGGTGAAAAACTGCCATAATTATCTTGCCGTGTGAACCAGGCGTAGGTGGTGGAGCTCTAAACTCTGACTGAGATGGTGCAGGTGCGTTGCCCAAAGTCAATCTGTCATTCTCACGCGCCGCGTATCTGTTTGCTCGAGCTTTTGAGGAACTGAAAGCCTCTCCTGACGCACAAGCACAACACATTCATCAATTAGAGAGTACACTGTTACACTACAGCGATGCAATCATCTCCCCGGAGACTTCCATCAAAGCAGCTGTATATTTTAACACAGTCATTATGCGGCAGATAAGAATTAATCTTGACTTGTTCAAACAGATAAAATAGCAGGTTTTCAACCAAGATGAAGAAAGAAAGAAATGCTGAGAGAGCTTCCAATAGGCTCGGCTGTCAGAAAGTTCCACTAAGTGGCAGCAGCAACAATAAAAGGATGTCTACTTGTTCCGTCTTCGCTTGAGAGACACACAAGTCACACCGCTTCATGCTCCTTCCTGAGAGGTCGCCATTAAACAAATCCAGCCCTGCCGGCAAATGGCGAATGCCAAAATGTCACTTACTCGCTTTTCAGCCAAAGTTCAGCATCCTGTGAAAAATGTCACCCCTCAAAGTGGCAGGTAACAGCCTTTACACGTTTGGTTTTTTTATGTTGCAGGGGTTAAAGCGGGTGGGTTAGGGCGCTGGAGATCAGAGAGGATTAAAAAATAAATAAATGAATAAACATTTTGATCTGATCATGATGGGGGTGCAGCTTTGCCAATAGCTGCTACAGAAGAGAACTAAAGAAAATACAGTTTTATTATTTATGTGAAAACTTTGCAGGAGCAAAATTCTCTGTATTTGTTTGTTCGACGTGTGATCTACTGACGTCAGGACGGTGGAGAAATGGTTTTTGTCTGATTTTCCAGCAGCTTGCGTGCAGGAACGTTTACCTCGTTTGACTCGGATTAAAAAACATCCACCTGGATTCTGTAGCTGAAGGTTTATGTCAGGTGACTTACCTGTTACAGTCATGGGACGTATGCTAATGGGTCATCTCACATGCATTGTTTACTGAACAGAAACACACCTGTTTAACTGGTTCTAAGCATTTGAACAGGAACAACACTGGCTTTCCTGGAAGAGCTGCTTGGACTCATGCCATGTTGAGCAGAACATATGCCAACATGTTTAACTAACGTGTGTGTGTGTGCGCATGTGCGTGTGTGTGTGTGTATGTGTGTGTGTGTGTGTGTGACATAAAAAAGTGTCTTATGGATAAAAGTATATTTTAAGTGTGGCATTTAGACCATGTTGCATGAAAATAAAGAGTTAGCCAGTAGGCTTTAAGGACGAGTCAAAGACAGAAAACACTAGTACTCACTGCACTTCCTCTGGGGGGAGGGGCTTCAATATAAAGGGGGCGTGGCTCGTCCAGAGCTTTCTCCTCTGACGAACACCGTTTTTGTCCTATCCTGCCTTTCTCTCCGTCTGCCTTCCCTCTGCTGGACGTCGCTCAAGCCAGCGGCACTCTGGGAAGTCTCCTCTGGGATCTGGAAGAGGAGGGGAATGTCAGCAAAGATGTCAAAGTGTGGGGAAAAAACAGACGGCTCATCAGATGGTGCTTCGGATCAGGATGGAGTTCCATCTGGATTCAGACAAGCACTTTGGAATTCTAGTTCTTTAGATCGCTCCGTGGATGAGAAACCCGACAACACACCATCAGAACCACTAGAACCGTATTCAACACAATCACTCAGTGAGTTAAAAAACTCATTTATTCCTCCTCTTTAGGAGAAAACACACAAGGAACACGGAGGTGGGACTCATCAAAATAAAAGCATCGTTAATGGAGCGTCACTTTACAAAGAGGCTGTCCTTATAAATGGTTCATAAATGGTTTATAGATGTTATTGAATTAATCTTTATAAACTATTAATATTTATTTTTGACTGTTTGGAACACAGCCCCATGAGGCATCAAGTTTAGGGACACAAGCTCCATCGTTTGCGTGCCAAGACAAAATAAAAGCATGCAAGCAAAGCGTGGCTGAATCATTTGATTTCTTTGCTGATTATTTTGTTTGTGAGGTCACTTAGCGCTGAAAACAAATCTGATAAATCTCCCAGCCCAAATTAAGAACGTGCAGATACGTTTCCAGCTTTTCCAGATAATAGTTCATAACCGTTTTAGCCACTTGGGCTTGTTTCCCCTCAGATCAAACAGAGAAACTAAATTACACCAATCTCACTAAAGTAACTGTACAACCACAAATCAGCCCTCTGGAGGCCACTCCGTCGACACAGCAGGCTTCCACAGAAAAGGAGAAACTTTTTTATAGCAGCGCATAAACAAATCAAGTAGGATGTAATAAGACACCCAACGGTGCCTTGTGGGGGGCTCAAAAAGTTTTATCTTTATGCAAAAATTTCCCAGCACAAAGATTGGCAACCAGTGGTTCCCTTTAAGCCTAAAATAACACAAATAATGGCAGGAGCAGAACCTGAACCCAGCACCGAGTCAGGACCGCAGCGGCAATCAGCCCTGCCAGCTTGTGAGCGATTGCTGTATTCCTTTCTTTTAAGAAGCTATTCCACACCAGCAGGAAGTGAACCACTTTTTCATTCGTCATTAGCGGTCAATCACTTTCAAATAAACGCGTGAGTAAAAAAAAACGAGTGCAGGAGGGGAGGGAGAGACGGACGGCCAACGACGGGGGAGGTGAGAGTCAGCGGGAGAAACGGAAAAATGAAAATTCATCAAAGTCACTTAAACACCTGGAAAATGAGCCTGGAACGCAAAGACCTTGCGTCTCATCAATGATTACTGCTGTCAATTCAAAGTGAATGGATGAGAGCTGATTAATCACCGGATTAATCACCTGTGTACACGTGATGTCATAACCTACACACTCTGGTGGTTGTGAGCAGTGAGAGAGCACGAGGCACCTTTCCAGCTTAGGTAATGGTCAGGGTTACACCAACTGTTGTTTATAGCGGCTGTCCGGAGTTTTCCCTTTCAGGAATTATGTAGGATTTTTCACAAATCCGTAAAAGTGATTGTCTTATCATGTAGTGTGATATAATGTAGGCGATAGGTCTTTTTTTGTTGCTAAGCCCGCCCCCTGCCCTATATGAGCTCCGTGCAATATGAATTGAGCGCTGGTCAGAACTAACCAATAGCGTTAGACTAACGCTTACATGCTCCAAATTTAAGGAAGTACCTCGGCTGATGCAGAGTTGATGAACTTTTCACGGACAAGTAAGTCTTTAAAATATAAATATTTGAAAACACAACATGACATGAGAATAATACTTGTAAAACAACGTGTTTGTCGGCTACAGAAGCACATTCATACACAAGAAACGTGCAGTCGCCACCTTAAATAACCGGATTGACCGACTCTTGGTGTGATATGCTTGTCAGCCACTAGATGGTGCCATCAGATAAAAGAAATACTCCGGACAGCTGCTTTAAGAAACCTGCTAAAGGTAAAGCGGACTCAACCTTTACTACGAGTTTGACTCAGTAGACAGTCCCATTCAAGCCACTTCTGTGATTCCTTCATGGCTCATTATTCCAACTTAAATAGGGAAATAAAACCAACTTACTGATGTGTTTTGTGTGGTATAAGACACTTAGATCTACCTGCTCCTGAAGGAAATTTAAAAATACATCTAAAATCTCGTCTGGAAAGGCTTCTAGAATAAAAGGCTAGTAAATGAATGCACATTGTGTTTGGAGTCAAACTTGTGATCGTCTTTTGCTAAAAACTGATGGAGATTTTGTTAACGTTTGTCAAATCTAACAAAGAACAAAATCTCATGCAAGACCTTGCATGATCTGTTAGCTTCTGAAGTATTGGTCGTAAACGACTTTCAGCCAAAATGACACCAAATTATTGCTCAATATCTTTCAAACTGACTAAAATTTCGCAATTTTTATGTTTTCTAACATCAGTGGCAGGCTTTTTTATGGATTCGGCTCCAAAATTTACTCAGTTGTAAAAATTACATCTAGTCAAGACTTTGAGTTTTTTATTATAATATGTCCAGTGATTCGTGAAATATTCAGCTAGCAGACAAAAAGGGTCGACTCCAAAGGTTTAGGGCAAACTTTCAAGCAAAAATATTATCCAACGAGATGAAATCAAAGCATGGCATGTGGATAACTTGTCTTACCATACCATACCAAATTTATTTGTATAGCACATTTAAAAACAGCACGTCAGCTGACCAAAGTGCTGCACAGAGTAAAAGCATTAAACCTAAAAACCCTAAAAAGGATGCAGCAGAAAAACGCTCACTGGCCAAAAGCTAAATGACAGAAATGTGTCTTTAGACTGGATTTAAACTGTGTCAGTGAAGAAGCCTGCCGCACCACCAAAGGGAGTGCGTTCCAGAGTCTGGGAGCAGCAAAGGCGAAAGCACGCTCCCCACGAGCTTTATACCTCATTTTTGGAGCTTGACGCAGTAGACGGTCAGCAGACCTTAATGACCTGGAGGGGGTATAGGGGGTGAGCAGCTGTGACAGGTATGGGGAGCCAGGCCATTCAAAGCCTTATAGGCAAAAGTTAAAACTTTGTGTTGCACTCGATATTGCACAGGAAGCCAGTGAAGATCGGCCAGAATGGGAGTGATGTGACAGCGTCTATTTGTGTTTGTAAGAAATCGTGCTGCGGCATTCTGGACTTTTTGAAGACGGTTTAGGGCGGATGCATTTACTCCGATGAGAACTGAGTTGGAATAGTCCAGTCTGGAGGTGATAAATGCATGAATAACAGATTCTAGGTGTGGCCTCTTCAGAATGGGCTTTAGTCGAGTAAGTCTTCATTACCACACCAGAGTGTAACTCAGTATCTATAAAATTCACTGAGTAAAAGCAAGCTTGATTAGCTGCGGCGGCCATCTTTAATTGGATTGGATTGATACCATATTGCCGCCTTTTGTTTTTTGGGTGATAAGCAGTAAAAATCTGCTTTTACGTGTGAGAGCACATAAATATGTAGCTTCAACATATGCATAAATGAACAATGTACTGTAGGATTAGGGGGTCAAATGGGGATAAAAATGACATTTAGGTAGTCTCCGTGACAACCAGCACTCAACGACAATAGGGTTTTAAAAGCTCCAGCCTACCTGAGTGCTGACTAGCATCAAAGCAATAAGTTAATAGCTCTGATGCTCCTGAACCTCGCCTAAAAACGTTCCCTGTATCTCAACACGATTTATTGGGACAGAACTGAAGCACAAAAATGTGACATCCATTTGAGTCAAACTACTTAGCGATCCGCGTGTTTGGCTTCCGCTTGAGCCTCAAAATGAAAATGGAAATGACTGTCACATTTTACCAGCCAACGCAGCCTGGCCCCTCCGAACGTCGAAACTGATTTCAGCAGCAAATTTGTTTAAAGATATCCAAACATGATTTAATTCCACCTTAATTCTATCAGGAAATCCTTTACAAATCATCAAATATCACGTTTAGTCAGGATTTTAATCGTCCCATTTGAATGTGATTTCTATCCAAATGGTCTGGTAGAAGTTAAAAAGGAAGAGTTAAACCCACCACGTCAAAGTGAAACGCACAGCTGCGCTCATGCCGCTCTGTGATTAGCATCTGAACAATGTGAAGCTCCTTTCAGAGGGAATCACCAGCAGTGTTTTCCTCAGGATGTGATGAGTCTGTGTGGTGTTTATGTGTGGGTTACCGAGGCTCCGCGTGAGCAGATGAGATCATCAGAGGACTGCAGCGCAGCAGGGAGAAGCACGCAGAGAGGCAGAGCAACAGGTCTTTTCCAGAGAGTCCGGATCCCCCTCAGGACTGACCTCATCCTGCATCCATCCATCAGCAGCCGGCAACAACCGAGGCTGAGAGGGTGCTCACGCAGTAGAGTCAGACATGATATATATATATATCACTTTACAGAGTAAATGTTTGGGTGGATTCTTAATCGCTGCCTTCAAGAGACGAATAAGACTTTAGTTATTATGTCACAAACTCTGAATAAGCTAAACTGTTTGATAAACTTTTTATATTTTAGGAAAAATTCAAATGTTTTCTTTCAATCTTTCAGTTTAGCGACTAATATTTGGAATTAGAAAAGATTTTTTTCGCTAAAGACTTCAGTGAAAACATTTTTTAACTATTTATTATTAAAAAAAGAACTCAAACCCTTGTTGTGAGGAAACCAGATAAAATAGCTCCGTTTACTACATTTTTGTCAGTTTTCATGACTGCCAAACTAAAATGTATTAAATTAAAACAATCCAAACTTCAGTGGCCTTTCCCAGGCTTTCCACCGGCTGCGTAAGCGCCGCGTAACATAACAGATGTGATTTCCCCACGGGTTCAGTGGCGTGTACCTTCCCACCGGAAGCATTTCAGATGCAGATCAGCAGTGAAAGCAATCCACGCAGACGGTCCGGTGATTTTGTGACTTCACGGGACCAAGAGTTGCAAGATCACGTGTGATTTCGGTATTTAACATAGAGACAAAGAGAAAGACAGCAGCATGTATCCAAAAGGTCTGTGGGGGTTTTTCTGGTCTTTTTACCTTGACCAGGGTCACAGGTAATGGTGTACTTTTTTACTACCTAAGCAACTAGATGGATCTTTTTTTGAAAGTTGGATGTTTGACACTTCTCCCGTGTTCGATCTCCTGTATGGCCCGATCTGAACTGCAGAACTTGACATGTTCTAGAAGCCTAGCGCGTAAAAAGAGACCAATTAGCCGTCATTTTAGTGGAAAGGGTTCCAAAACGTACTGGTCAAGTTTAACGTTTTGGACGCATCCCAGAAGTAAAAGGGCACGATGAATACATTTCTAGTCTATTTTTGTACGCGCTATGCTTCCATTACACGTCAAACTCTGCAGTTCAGATCGGTCAAGACAGGAAGTCAAACACGAAAGCAGTGCAAAACATCCGGAAACTTTCAAAGTAAAAGTTACGTCCCGTTAAAGTACGTCATTTCCTCTGAAACCTCTGCAGCTGAGGTAATCAGAAAATAAAATAAACCACAGACCTTTCTGGATACATGCAGCCGTCGTTCTCTTTGATTGTTATTGTGTGGACTTTTGAAACCACACGCGGTTTTGCAGTTCTCCGTGATTTTGTGACTTCGTGGGAGCAGTTGCACGGAATGCTTTCACTCCCGTTTCACGTCTGAAATGTTTCAGGTTTGAAGCGAGCTTGCAGGAAAAACACCTCTATTGCGTTACACTTCGCTTTCGCGTCCAATGGAAAGGACGGGTAATGATGGCTATTGGTTGTGTGTTTCATGTAGCAGACAATGCGCAACGCCTACGTATCTGTTTGAAGGCTGGGGTCAAAACTAAAAAAGAGAGAAGAGGCCAATATTTCTTCAGAATTTTGGATCTGACCAAACGAGGACAGATGATTTGATGTGGTGACTCCTGAAGGGAAATGTTGAAAGGAGAGAATTTTAGCAGAAAAGGTAAGAAACCCCCACCCCACCTACAGCCTGACAGCTCAGGTAGACTTTACGTTTAAGTGTGTTTTCATTGGTTACCATGGTGACCTTAATGAGCCTCTGGCTGCAGCTTTAACATTTCCGTTGACCATCTAAACAGATTATTGCAAAGTTGATTTTGGGATTTGGGGCAGTAGCTGCATTTAAACCCTTCATACTTTTATTCTTTCTAGTTTTTATCACACTAAATACAAAGATTTGAAAAAAGCTCACACAGAAAATGCTTTGAACCAGAAAGCATTAAAGATGAAGAAAGCATAAATCCACATTTGTTTGGACTAAATAAACAAAGCACTGAAGCAAATAATTTGATGACTTTTTAATCATCCTTGATAAATCCTTTCTGCTCCGTTTTGAGTTAAAGAAATCTAGGAAATGCATTAATATCAGTAAAGTGTTCCCATGGGAATATAGCAGCAAAAATATGTGATGTAGTTAGCTTGATGTTGTCATATCTAAGTAGATTTTGTTCTGAAACTCATGTTTTGTGTCCACTGTTCCCGTGTTTGTGCTGCTTGAATCAAAGAGAACAAATGTGGTGTAAGTGAGTCACCCCCCCACAGCTGTGCCGGCGTCCCCTCACGTTTATCTGTGTCGAAGCGAGCGTCGTAGGTCTTGCAGCCTGTTTGCATCATACGTGAGCTTCAGCTGTCTCTGTTCTGTGTCACTACATGAAATATATTCCTATGTAAGTGTCAAAGTCAAAGAGACAAATTCCTGCACGTGCCGCACTTCCCGCTGCTCTGACGCAGGAAGCCTCAGATTAATGCCACGGCGGAGGACGCGGCCTCCATCTATTTTCTGTCCTTACCTCTGCGCTGACAGGTTGCGCAGATATATTTAGGCAGCGCTGCTCATCTGGATATTTTGCATATCTTAATTAATGCTTACAAAAACATGCAAATGAAGCAGTCTGCTCTGTTTAATTAGCTTTGTGGGTTTTCTCCTTTAGCGGCGGTAGTGACGGGGGTGTGTATCTGCCTGCCCATCGCCTTTTTCCCTAATCAATCGGGTCAATTAAAGAGGAGATTCTTGTTTACAGCAGTAGACAAGAGACAGGATCTGAAAGTTCAGCGTTCAAACAAGACTTCTGATTAGTTTCTGTCTGCTCGCGTTGGTTTAGACAGCTGAAGCTCCACTCGTTTGTTCCACAGAAAATAACCAAGGCCATTTGGAAAATATAGGAAAAAAAGAATTTTAGTCATTTTTTTCTAATCCAGGAATGACCAAAATGTGGTTCAGGGGCCGTTTGGGGTCCTCAGAGAGACTTAGCCGGGCCCCTACTTGCATTGCTAGAATGCAGGAATTCTGTCTCTCCTATTGATGGACAATTTTTAACATTTTTATGTTGAGATTTGTGCTAATATGCCTATTAAAGGTAGGAATGCCCCGATCTGAACTTAATATCTGTATCGGTACAGACATAGAAGAAAATTCTAGATCAGGTATCGGAGACTATGGGCCCGATCCATAAGGATTGACCTATCCAGTATATCTCTATGTGCTGTGAGTGACGACGTCATGCTCTACAGTCCCGCGCTGTGCAGAAGCTCATGTTGATTTCAAAATGGAGCGAGCAAAAGGATCGGCAATTTGGAACTTTTGGGCCCCTGTACAACAGGATGATCCCAGTCTTTTTCATATAGTAACAAATAGTTCAATATGTAACACAGTCTAATACTGTTTGTCCATATTGGTATTGGTGATACTAAACTTGTGATATCGGTATCGAATGTGAAAAAAGTGGATCGGTGCATCCCTAATTTAAGGTCTTATTTTGAGCAGCACAAATATAAAAAAGTCAGTAAAATAATCTTTGCACTTTTTTAATTAAAAGTCACATCTGTGGACCGTGAGACTTTAAATTTAACGATTTTGACCCTCTTCTTGAAAGGTTTGGTCCACCTGATCAACAGTTTTAAACACTTCATACTCACACAGTTGTTTAGATTACTCATCACAAGGCTTCACGGTGAACTGAGAAGAGGAATCTTCGTTTGTGTTTCCGGAGTTAGTCTATTGGTTGACTTGTTTTCTGAAGTCAGAATGAAAGACGGTTTAACCTAGAGTCATTTAGAATAAGCAGCACCTTTTCTCGAGTTCATGACCTTCCCTCAGTCACTCACATCCCAGGAGTGTTGCTGGAACATAAAACACACAATTAAAAAAATGACTGATGAATGTTGAGGAACTGAAACAACTTTCGGCTTGTTTTTGGCTCGATGACAAGAGAAATTTGTGGGGATTTCCACACACCAACAGCGATATATAAATCTGTAACGAGATTTGGACCAAACAATGAGACTGGTTGTTCAAACTAAAAAAACTGATTTAGATCAATATCAGCTGTGGTTAAGAAACAGCACGCTAAAACAAGTTGTAATAGTGGTTATCACTGACGTAGATTAAACCAGATCACTTTATTAGAAACATTAAATAGAACAAAAAAGCTAAACAATAAGGAAATTCAACTAGATAATGGAATGATTGTCTGAATTTTGTAACATATTTATATAAAATACAAATGAATCATGTGACAAAGTAAACCTGCCAGCGACTCTTCACTCATTCATTGATCCTAACTTAGGAATAAACAAAGGTCCATCCTATTTTCTCTGTATTTATTTGTTGAGATTTTAGGGTTAGCTTTGCCAGCTTAGCAACATTGCTGCTATTTCTAACCTTTTCAGACAGTCTTAGCAATTTTTTCCCCAAAAAGTGCCTAGAGACGATTCTAGCAACACTTCTGATGAGCCTTAGCTAATTTCTATAGAATTTTATCAATGATATTCCCTTTCCCCAACCAGCTCTGCATCCGGACGAGGGCTGGGCGATAAATTGAAAATTTATCGTTATCGAAATTTCTGACTCTAACCAATATCAGTTTGCCCATGAAAAGATGTGTGTAGGTTGGCGACGTTACAACGTGACTCAACGTAATACACGTGAGAGCCCCATCTAGTGGATGTTTGTTTTTGCGCATACATTTATCGTTATTGAGGTGAACTCCTCAATATACCGTGATATTGATTTTAGGCCATATCGCCCAGCCCTAATCCGGAACATCCTTTCAGACACTTGGAAAGGAACTGCTCTGCAGATGTGCATCGACCGACCAATCATAACCCTTCCTTGGTTCATGTCACACACAAAACAAGTTTTACAAGCAACATAAATTTAAGATACAGCAAGCTATATCCGTATTGGACATTTTTACTGTTTTCAGATTAGATATTGAGGAGAAAATGAAGACCACCAACTAAGTGACTTTTTTTAGCAGAATGGCAACGCGGTGTGACGTGATGATGTCATTTATGTGCAAATTAGATACAAGTAGCGACTTTCTGGGTCAACTTCAGCTACTTTCTGTCTGAAACAGTTGGCAAAACGAGTCCTACTATTGGTTGATTCCATTACAGATGGAGGCTTCATATTGGTGTCACATCTCGATAATGACAATATTAATCCGATTGGCTGCCTTAGGAAGGCTTATGTACCAAATGATGTTGGGGTTTTATAGGTCAAGATAGTAATGAAGGTATTTCTGACTTTTCTTTTTTCAACAATCAAAGTCCAGCATGTTTCAGTTTATCCTGACTCAAAAAAACATGTTTTCTAACGTGGATAAGCGTGCTACTTGCAAACCCCTAACTTTAACTAACAGTTCAGTTCTTCCTAATTAAAATCAAGAATCCTAAATATAGCAGCCTAATCACAAAGTTAAAAAACTACTAGA
Source organism: Aphyosemion australe (assembly GCA_006937985.1). Taxonomy (NCBI): domain Eukaryota; kingdom Metazoa; phylum Chordata; class Actinopteri; order Cyprinodontiformes; family Nothobranchiidae; genus Aphyosemion; species Aphyosemion australe. The sequence goes on along the minus strand of SSNS01000416.1, from coordinate 360,187 downwards.
GTTGGGACCCATTCAACATTTCTTTTGGTAAATATTCAAAGTGTTTAAAAACAAACCACTTTTTAATTACTTGAAAAATGAAATTATTATAAATGGCGCATCAGTTAATGATTTACTTAATATTTATTTCATTTGCCAGTTAATTACATGAGTAGTATTCTTTTATAAGACTTAAGACATGCTACATATTAATAATATTTCTATATTTTGTAGGTTTTATATTATCTTGTATCGTTTTTAGCTCTAACATGGAAACTTTTTTATCAAAATTGGAGCCCAGTAAATGAAAAATTTTAATTCTGCATTTTTGTTAAAAGAAAAAAAATATTTGAAGTACAAAGAATCTTGTAGAAACGTACCATGCATGCTTTATGCTAGAAAACACAATCATCACTACATGGTAATTTGTTTATTTAAACTTTAGGAACAAAAAAAAAGACTCTTGAGAATTAAAACCTCTGGTATGCGAGTCCCGAGGGACAGCTCACATCACCAATACTTGGAGCATGCAATGAGGACATAAATTACTTGTATTTATCATATGAAACCAAAAAGAGAGCTATTAAAACTTTAAAAACATCAGAAACAAAAAGAAGCATGAGACTGCTGCGATCAGACACGCAGTGGTGGAAACTAATCAATCATATTGTTTACTGCAGAGGCGTTTATTTCTAGAGCGTTTCAACCTATTTCTGATATTCATTAAAAACTTCCAGTCAGCCACTATCAATCCAACGAACTGGTGAAATATTTTTGAAGGTTTTTTTGTTGTAGCTTTTTTATAATAATTATTTTTCAAATATACAGCCTTAAAAAGCAGTATACATGAGAAAATTGTTCTTTATTTTAGTTATTTGATGATGATGATGAATAAGTTTTATATAGCGCTTTTATCAACTACTCAAAGACGCTGTACAAATAAGGAGGCAAACAAGACAAATGAATAAAATAAGAATAAGTTAATGTGGTTTGAATGCTTGATTGAATAAGTGAGACTTTAGTAGTTTTTTGAATTTTTGCAGAGAGTCAGCATCACGAATGTGTTGAGGGAGAGAGTTCCATAGGGTTGGGGCAGCCACGGAAAAGGCTCTGTCTCCGATGGTGCGGTGCTTTGAAATGGTTGTCTGAGAGAGCAGATTGGAAGCAGAAGAGCTGAGATGGCGGGTAGGGTGATAGTGTTGTATAGTGTCAGAGAGATAAACTGGGGCAAGGTTATTGAGAGCTTTGTAGGTGATGAGTAATGTCTTGAATTGAATGTGCTGGAGAACCGGAAGCCAGTGACGTTTTTAAGACCGGAGTTATGTGTTCCCTACTATTGGTGTGACAGAGAAGCCTGGCAGCTGAGTTTTGGACATACTGAAGTTTCATTCATTTGATAAATGATTGTTGCGATCAATGATGAATGTATTTTTTAAACATCAGTTAACTAATGGTAGTTTGTCACATGGAGGGGGTGGGCCTGAAAATGTATGCTGGAACCAGCCACTGGATGGGTGTTCATTTTGTTTTCTATACTTTATTTGTTCTTATGTGGTATACTATTTGTTCAGTTAAGTTGTTTAAAATTGTGCCTCATTTCATGTGAGTAAATGATTTTGACTTTATAGGTAATTTTAATGATCAATGACGTGCAGGTAAGAATAAGAATGTATTTCTTTGGGAAAGTCAGAATCAGAATCACTTCATTTGTAATTGAACGGCATCCCAATACAACAAAACATATTTTAGTGCAAACTTTCCAAGAGCAGACATACAGCATAAAACACATAAACAGGAACAGGCTGTCTGTGGGCATGGAGTCACTACGGCACTCCCATATGTAGATAAAGAAAGGAGTGACTGGGGGGTGTACCCCCATACCTGCCCCCGACAGATTTGGCTTACAGGAAAATCACCTCAATATAGAAGCAGATATTCAGATAATCACAACATAATCAAACGTGTGATGGGTGGGAGGGTGTGGGGATCCCCATGCAGCCGTGGGAGTCTGCAGCTATATCAGCACTGTCTTCAACCTCCGCTCTGCAGGAGTGGGAAGGAGAGTTCAGGGCAGGGGGAGAATGTTGAAGCATGTGGGTGTGTGCGTGTCTGTGAAATGTTGTGTGTTCATGCATTTTGATTTTAATGTTTTATGTTCTTACTCCTGGAAAGCACATTGAATTGCTTCTGTGTATGAAATGTGCTATACAAATAAAGCTGCCTAGCCTTGCATGCGTGTTGCATCAGTAATAAGTAAGTCCGTGATCTTTCTCAAATATCAGTCTCTCTTGGATGTGATACGAGTTCCTAGTGAACTGATCCAAGCGTTCACAAGCCCATGTTTCCTGCGAATAACAACTAAATCCAGTAAAAAGGACTATCCCGAGCAGACCTAGAAACCCAAGCACATTACGTGCCAAAATACATTCCGTAATTTACCCATACCAACTAAAATTTTCAGAACATGCCAACGTCCAGCCAATCACGTAGTGTGATGTGATCAGCGGGCGCAGGGCCCCAAGCAGATCTGGCAACCAGAGCACATCTGGTACCAACACCATGTCCTCTTTGGATGTCATAAATGGTGGTAATCAATGGTAGCCTTAACCCTAACTGTGGCTTTCCATTGGATGTGTAAGTGGCGCGTAACATAATGGACGTATTTTACTCTTAAGCTTCTATCATACCGGTAGTATTTCATTTGCAAAATGGCAGCAAAAGCATTCTGAGCAGTGGGTCCCATGAGGTCACAAAATCACCAGAGAATGGCAAGACTATGCGTGATTTTGGCGGTTCACACAATAACAAGCAAAGAGAAAGACGGCAGCATGTATCCAAAAAGATCTGTAGTTAATTTTTTGTTCTGGCTATCTTGGCTATGGAGGTACTGCGTACTATGCTTGGCGGGCGTTACGTGATGCTTTTGCTTCTGGTAGAAAGGCCCGTAACCCTAACCTGTGGCCTGTTTTGAATAGACCCATTGTTTAAAAAATAGATTTCTTATGTATTTAAGAACCATTTTTCTTGACTTATGATACAAGACATAACTGTTTAGTGCATCATTGTCTACTGGTACCATGAAAGTACACATGTGTATTTTGTTATTTAAACGGCACGACAGGCCTGATTTTAATCAAAAACACAACTACCTTCTAATTAACTCCAAACAAAATAAACTATGAGGAACAATCCATACTTTAGTTTTGGTTCTTTAACAAGCATGTTCAACATCTGTTTTCCATGTGAACGTAAAGATCAAATAATGTGCGAGTTGTTGTGGAAACCAGTCCATACAGAACATACTGTGACAATTAGAGGCAGCCACAGAGTTCACGGTGCTCCTTCTGCCTTCAGATCAGAACAATGACCGGCGCTGCATAACAAACAGGCCACAAATTTCATTACTGATCTGGATAGCGGCGGATTCCCCCACAGATATTGGTGGAGGATCGCAGAAATCTCATGTTCCTGAAGACTCAATATGTGAGGATGACCGGCGCTCAACCGAGTTAATAACAGGACAGGACAGAGAATCAACAAGCTGAATAAAGATTGGAAATAAAAAAGGAGGCTTCCCCACATGCTGAGAAAGTAATAAAAACAGACAACACCTGTGACTGATCTGGAAGCACACACACACACGCACGCACGCACGCACGCACATACACACACACGCACGCACGCACACACACACACACACACACACACACACACACACACACAATGTTAAAGAAACATCTAATAAGATTCCACTGATTGTGTTGCACACATCCACCGTATGATGTTTCAGTCTGACGATGTGAATAAAAGTCCAGCATAATTCTGAAGAAACCGACTCTTCAGCAACCTTCCTGTCCATCATTTCACCGTTTGTCACCACAACGACCAAAACAACAGACCGATGGTTTGACAGATTAAAGTATAAATGTCAGATGTCACAGCTCGAAATGTCAACTTTAAAGCCTGAACTCTGAGCGACCTCGTCGGAAACAGAGCCGCCTTAAAGCCTTTAATTGTTTACAATTTGGCAAACAATCAACCCTGGAAGAATGCTGAATTTACAGTAGCATTTCCTCTTTACCATGAACCCAAGCACCCCGGCATTAAACCCTTTTATTCCCATTGCAGAACGATCTCTCTCAGGCCTTCTCTCTGTGCACTGGTGTCTCTTCAGTGTTTTCTAAATAGATCTGATGCAGTTTATTTGATGCAAATAGAATGAAAATGACACTGAACTGGGAATATTTGCCTGTGTGCAGATTTGGATGTGCTATGACTGTAGGAGTGGGTTGGAGTTTGTGAGAAACAGCAGTAATCAGATGCTAAAGGCTTTAATAATACTCAGACAAATCAGTGGGCTGTACTACAACACGCTGAAGACCTCTGTGGAGACAGAAATCCTGCTGCAGACCCAAACATGAATTCTATTATTTTTGAAGCAGCGCAGGCTTGAAAATAAAACAAGAGCAAACGGCTCATCGATCCAGACCCAGCCTACAATGATTGTTTTGATGGCATCATTCATACAATTACTACATTTAAAAAAATCCTTACAGTAAATTACTATTTTTGTTAAAAACAGAAGATTTTAGATGTTTACAGAGATTCTCACCCTGGACTAAGATGTAACCATGACAACACTGACACAGCGTTAGCTTGCCTCACTTAACCGGCTTCATAAAATTTAGAAAATCAGCTAAAAGGCATCCACACGCAGTCCTCTGGGCACGAGAGTGAGATCAGCGTCCTCTGTTCGTGTCATTATCAGAGAAGCAGTGAAGGAGGAGGTGTGACATGGCTTTGCAAGGGTGTTATCCAAATGTGCAAAGCAAGGTAAGAGACATTTTTGTAATATAATGTGTAATATCTCTATTGAGTCAGTAGGTGTCACTTTATCAGTGGAAACTGTCAGACGTGATGGTAATTAGTAGTTGAAATAGTGAAGTTTTTACACCAGTTGCAGAACCCCGTGCATGGTGAGAATATCGTTAAGTTTACGAAAAAGCTAGGTTTTGAACCTGCAACCTTCTTGCTGCGAGGCAACAGTATGAACTGTGCCACTATGCAGGATGGGAACACTGGGAACGCTGTCACATCAAATAAGATCATCAAGGTACACCCGGATTTAGTACAACCTAGGAGACTGCATTTACCAGTTTACGGCAGCAGGTGGCAGAGCTGAACTCTTTAATCGTACAAACGAAATACTAGACGGTGCTGCTGAGTATTTGATTACAAAAGAGAAAAGCTAATCCAGAAGAGTCCAGCAAACGACGATGGTCAACGTATTTGCGCAGGTGACGTTTAAATGTTTTGTGGGCATGACATGCCCTGCATGCAGTGATAGACCAATCACAATCATTCTTACTCAGTTTGAAAGTTTGAAGCCTATATGACAATGCTAACAGAAGTTATGGTGAGAGAGACATGCATCTAAATATTTTTTTTATGTTTTCATTGGTGTATCGTGGACATAAGACTTGTGGACCAACTATTTACTGGAGGTCATTAATTGGAACCTTGCAAGTATAAACAGACAGTTTTTGTTTGAGATGGTTTTATTCTATCAATGCCAGGAGGCTTAGAACGGTATATTAGACATTATTTTGAATTTCCGAGTAGTTTGACAAGATTGTTCACTGTATCTAAAGTTATGGTTGCATCTTTGATTAGCTTATATCAGGAGTAGGGAACCCTGGTCTTGGAGAGCCACTATCCAGCACGTTTTAGAGGTTTCCCTGCTTCAACACAGTTGATTCACCGGTGCAGCAGCTCATCAGGCTCTGCAGAAGCCTGTTGATCACCTGCTGATTAAAATCAGGTGTGTTGAGTTGAAGCAGGGGAACCTCTAAAACGTGCTGGATAGCAGCTCTCCAGGACCAGGGTTCCCTACTCCTGGCTTATATCATTGGTATCACAAGAATCCTAGCTTTCTAATGATGTATAATATGTATATGTACATAAAGTGTTGCAAAACAGATGCTGATTTCACCTGGAATTATGTAATGTTCCATCTGCAAGACAAATTATTAGGCATAGAAAAATATCGCTATTTAAAAACCATCAGTGAAAGGCTCGATAATTTCGTCCAATCGTCCAACCTTAGCATGTACTCCTACCAAAAGTGTCTTGTTTTGAGCTGACACTTGAAATTAGAACCAAACTGAATAATATTCCTGGACAACATGCTAGAGAGGACGTGGGGATCATACTCTGATAATACCAAGGCATATTTGTTTTAAAATGTCAGAGTTTAGCCTTCTGAAGGGGCGTTATATGGAAGGAAATACAAAATAAAGAATATGGTGAAATAGTTACAACAATCTTTTCAGTTGATCACATAGTTTAGTAATTGGAGCTAAAATTTAAATTTAAATATAAATAATTACCCTGAGCCGTAGCACCAGTAGCGTGCCCATCACCTTGCCTATAACCATTTATTTTAGTGTTGCTGTAAGTAAAATTAATAAACGGGACTTGCTTATCGCTAGATATTTAGGACCTTTGACCTAATCTAGAAATGAGATTTGGCCTTGTGAATGATGATAAACACGTTTTAATTGATTAGGCTTAATTGAATCTCAGCAGGAAGCATCTGTCTAATGTTTCCTAAGGCTGCACTGGAAACTCATAACCAATTACCCACAATGCAGCAGTTTCATGGGGGATTTTGGTGTGCTGTAGTTGTAATAAATACTCTTCAGCAGAGATGAGGAGCTAAGTGGGCAGCACTAACTTAAATCTAACACTGGTTTACCTTATTTCTAACTTCCAACCATTACATTGAAATTTCCTTGGAACCGTGTGTAGGTGCAAATTTTTATTATTATATAACAAATCTATAAAATAGGGCAAACATGAATTTACTTTTAGCGTAACACATTTGGGTATACAAATAAAACCTATATGGAAATTCTAAACTGCAGAGGTAAAATTAAATGGTGAGCCAATGGAGTCAATGGCAAGTTTGCGTGAAATACAAATATATTTTTTAATTAATTTTTTTCCTTCTCAACAGTTTTGACTTTTTGAGGGATTTAGGAGGTGGAAAGAGAAAAGTGTGGAGAAAAATGACTAAATTTTTCAGGTAAACGCTCGTCTTATTGAGCTACAGAACTCTCCAAACATCCATTATCTCTTCTTTTTGTTTTATTTTGGCAAAAATGTATTTCAATCAGGCACATTTAGTCAACAGAGGGCAGAAAACCACCTCTAAACCCATATATCATTGAGATAAAAAAACACATTTAACCAATAAATGACTCCATTATAAATAATCTGCTGTATTATTTAAATCGGCCATTCGCTCTAAAGCCTCCTTTAGATTCGTTTAAACTCAGGGTGCAAAGCTCCAGAGCTCAGAACAAACTGTGTCACAGGTCTGAGGTAAAGAGGGAAAGCCTGCCAGCTGTTATCGGTGCCAGCGTCTTTGCCACAAATTCCCACACATTCTGCGTTCCTTTGGCGATTAAAGCGGCTGTGGCAAGGTTCAAACTCCAGTCCAGGTTTGCTAATGAGCAAACAAACAGCCTCTAATGGGGCTGTGAATACATAAACAGATTAAACGCGGCTGGTTGAAGTCCGACTGGTGCAACGTGCTGGTGCTGCTCAAACCTGTTTCCAGCCAATTACAGGAGGGCCGGCGTGGCAGAGTGAGGATTGGGTGAGGAGGTGGGGGGGCGGGGGAGGCTCTTCACTACCACCGCACATGCTCAGTGAGGCTCAGCTGAGGGGGTGTGGTGCTCTTAGAGTAGTGCGTGTGTGTGTGTGCGTGTGTGTGTGTGTGTGTGCGTGTGTGTGTGCGTGTGTGATGAGGAGAAGGGGGAATGGAAGCATGGGGTGGGTGGATGTTTGGCTCCGCTCCTCCTCGTCCATCCTCGGGGGATCACACATTGTTTGTACTGTATTTTTGCGCCACATGACTTGCAGATTTTTTTTTTCCTTTTTTAAACATTTTTCCTCGCTTCTCTCTCCCTCCTCCCACTGCGTGAGCGCCGCTCTTGCCAGGCAGGAAAGGCAAAACAGCTGTGGCAGTGCCGAGCAGTTCCCCATTAACCGAGGAATTATGCAAGCAGGAAATTCAAATAGGATGCAGATGAGAGAAGGAGCCAAGCGCAAGCCAAATACCGCGTTCCTCACCGGAAAAAAAAAAAAGAAACCTGACGGGAGTCTCCAGAATGCAGATTATCTCCAGCCTGCAGTCTGGTTTCAAGTCCGGCGACTTCTCACCGTGTCAACAGTTAGTTCCCCCTCATTAAAATGCCATATATTAGTAAAATAAATAGGAATAATGAATGCTTCCTCTGACAAAATGCCTCTTGGCGCTGAAGGAAGGCAAAGACTGTGGCTTTTTAAACACAGAATACGTGATGCTTTCACACCATTTAATCACCAACACATTAATCTTGAGACATTAATTAGCTAAAACACACAAAACCATCAACAGCTAGACTGTCAGGATCCACCGGTGTGTTCTGAGATTTTAATACGACCATCCATCTGGGCCGCGCCAACGGAAAATCTGCTGAATTATTAGACACGGCAACAAATAACAAGGTGCAAGACAGAGAGGTGGGTGCTCCGCCACTTTCATATGGATGTTGATGTCAAAATAGACAAGAACGCAAAAGGAGGAGGTGTGTTCTTATCGGCCAATCGGCTGCTGCCAAACCAAAACAATGCAGGTGTCCATGTTTACGGCTGAGCTTGAGTGCTTAAGGAGAAAACACATACAGAGGTCACCTTAGGTTAGATGTGTGAATTAAATGCTTTTATTTTATGTAAATTAAGGGTGAAAAATGTGTTTCAGCAGCTCAGAACTAGTAAATTTGGTAGTAGGTCTCAAAATCTGAACGTAAGAGTAAACGTGAGCGTGTTTGCAAAGCAGGACACAAAAATAATAAAAAAATTAGCATTTTTCTGTCACCGTCATGTGGGTCTGAAATCTAAACGGAGACACTAATTTAAATGTGTGTAGAGAGAAATCTGAAAATTCAAGTTGCGTTGCAGAAAGGCTTGCTGGTTTTATGACACACATATTTTGCAAAAGCAGTATTTGGATATCCGCTGTGTAAAGTTCAAATCTGTTGAACTTGGATCTGAGCTGTGAGGACTTTTGCAGATGCTGCCAATTACCGTTACCCACGGCACGAACTGAGAGGGATAAAACTGCCAGGGGGAAACGATGACATGCTGGTTGCAAAATATAACAGAACACCACAAAACCCATTTACGAACAACAAGTGTCAATGTTAACAATGGAGCTAACAAGGAGGCTGACACTCGTCGTTCCCTCTGCAAGGTGAACGTGCCTTAAGGGGCTCTGATAGGCTCTCGTGTTTCGAGCCAAAATCAGCGTGCTGCTACGAGCTTAGGAAGGGTTTAAAACTCAGCTTGACCTCTTGCTGCCAGTAAATCAGTAAACACAGCTAATAATGAGGAGGACAATCCGTTCTGATCGGATAATCACAACACTAAATACTTCCAGTGTGTGGAAGCCGTTTGCGGTCTTTGTTGCACGTGTCAAACTGACACACAAATCTGAGAGCAGCAGGGCCACATCTGAACCGTAACGCTTGCCTCCTTCCACGCAGACAGAAGCTTTTAAGGGTGTATACTGAAGCATCTGGGTTTTGCTGCGCTGATGTGATGCTGAGATCTCATAATCGCAGGAACTACGTTATGAAATCCAATTAAATTTAAACAAGAGCTGCTTGGAACCAAAATGGGCAGCAGCCAATTAGCAGTTAAGCTAATTTAACAAGAAGTCTGTTTGAAAAGAAAAAGAAAATATTGATATGCTGAAAAATATTTTTGTTATGATGCTGAATTGATATTTAAAAGTCGTGTATACATTTTTTATTGAGAATTTACATGCAAACATTTACTAAATTTCTTTTTCGTCGTGCAATTCAAACTCCGACTGCTAGGTGGCAGTCATTTTTACCGTCTTTATTCTGACGGACCGAGATCTCACGATGATTCTGGACGTGTCCAGGAAGCGTCTGGCCTGAGTTTTACTATAAATTTCAGTCATAAAAATTGCAAATATTGTCTTGACTTTAGTATCGCAATATGTCGTATCGTCTACCCGTATCGTGATATGTATCGTATCACCAGATTAATGCCAGCACACATTGCTTGTATAGTTTGTAGAAATGTCCAAAAATAACAAAAAAAATTTGTTAAAGATGCAGTAAATACTTTGAGTCTACATTTTTGACAATCAAATGAATATTTTCGTGAATTTTTGTCATTTTAATTATTTATTAATCCACGTGACTTAAATAATTTTACCAATAGTTGATGGATCCAAAACCAAAAAGACTGTGTTGGTTTAAAAGATCTACGACATAATGGATTAGTAGCTAGGGAACATTAGCATAGCATTAATATCTGCACGCTGCTAATGAAGGTTTAACCAGCTCCAGTGGCCTAGTGGTATGAGTGAGATCGAGGTTCAAAACCTCCTTGCTCGACACTCAGCATTAAGGGGTTGAATTGGGGGGTTTAACCACCCACCGCTACCCACCATGGGGATGGGTCAATGCGGAGATGTAATTTCACCGGTGTGTGATGATGACTTGGGACTTTAACTTTAAAATTTTATTTTAACGAGTAAAACGTTGAACTAAAATGACTCATAATTCACTTTTAAATTGTCAAGGTTCATCCATTTTTTTATGGAATTTTTATAAAATTATTGTTCAAGCATAAATTAGAATATAATTTGGTGAAAAAAATGTAGTTGAATCATAAATCATGCGATTCTGAAACATAAGAGAAATGTGAGTTGGACAAAGAAATAAAGTTGCTTATGGTGTATTTCATCAAAGGGATTTTATTCAAATTACTGCAGTTAAATTATGTGCTAATTTATAAAAATGTCAGCCTTAAATCTCTCCAAGTAAAACTAAAGCTTTACCCAGCCCGATTCAAACCATTAGTGAAGAGGGAAGCGCTGGAGCACATTTTTTTTATTCATTTACATAAATCAAATGCGACGTTGGAACATATTCTTCTTCAAATTTATTGAATTTTAATGAAACATGATGCCTGTGTTGCAGATGGTTGTCATTTCACGGGTACAAACAACCACTTCCCGTCTCGAAGTCCAATTCTTTTTTTTCCTGATTCTGTTGGGAAACATGCTACAAGAAACCTGTCCAATTTTTCGCTTTAGACCCATAAATAAATTAGAATAGAAGTTGAAAAGCCAAGCATGTCCCTCTCTATTTCTTCAACAACTCTGCAACTGATAAAAGGCGTGTAAACCAGACTGTAATAAAAGAAACTCTCCAGTTTTCTTGGCCTCATCTTCTCCTTTGACCTTTGATCTACTTTCACCATTGTTATTTAACAAGATAAACTCAAGTTCCTCTGCCTTCTCCTCCTGTTGCAAACTTTCCACAAGACTGCATTGTGGCATTAAAAACCAGCCAACGTCCCAGAAGACGCAGCCGACTGACCTGACTTCTCTTTATCATTTTCCTCTGTAGGATGAAGTGCCTTCTATTAATAGTAGTGTAGAAACTTGGCCTTTAGCCATGCATTTGGCCTGGTTTCGATGTCGCACAGAACTGTGGGAAAACCATACCGTCTGCTCTTCTGCATAAGCATTGCTAGTTTTATGAGGGCAGTACAGCTTTGGCACAAATGTGCGCAGGGCAGGTTTAATACGGCTGAACAGAAGCTAACAAGAGCCAAGCCGGAACAATGTCACGAGCGGTAGAATTATCCAACAATGCTGTTGCTGAAACCAGGCAAGACTCAAGACGGTGCTGTCGGTAAAGATCAGAGTGATGACACACACACAAACACACGCACTTTAAACAGCGTGAGAGCTCTCTGATATGCTGGGAATCAGCAGGGAGTGAAAACGGGAAGGCAACCAATGGGGACAGGGAATAGGAGGTCAGCCTACAGCAGTCAGCCACTCAGAGAGGCTCTGGCCCCAAAAGGGGTGGAGCTTTTGGGTTGTGCCTTCCTTGTTTTTGGCTGGAACTGGGAGCCACATTCCTGCCGTTCCCCCTCTTCCACTCCCGGGCTGGTGGTTTGGTTCAATAGGTGAGCAGGGAACTGTGGGAAATTACAGGGAAGCGTACAGAGGTGGGGGCAGCGGTGGCATGAACATGCATGCTGGAAAATCTTAGGAAAAGGCAGCCAGGCAGAAATAAAAACAAAAAAAAAGGAAAAATCAGAAAGCAGATGGACTTCCTTCAGGAAAAGAACTCATTCAATGACTCCCAGTTTGGTGATATTCTATTAAAATCTCCAGATCTCAAGCACCAACAGCTGAGACTCTCAGATTAGTCCGTCTTCTTTTACAATTTAATCAACTTCTGCTTTCAAATTTCCCAACTCGGACTAAGATGGCGCTGGTGACAAGCAGCAAAACAACAGATGTTAAGTCACATAAAAAATTAGAGTGGGAACAGATTTTCCCGTATGGACAGATGCATAAAAGGTAGGAGACGCAAATTTAGTTCTGGTCTATAATCACTTTAAACCTTCAAGGGGGCCTGGAACTGCTTGTTTATTACAAGTGAAAACTGTTGATCCTCCATGTAGCAGATGACACTGTGTTGGGGCTCACAATGGCCCAAGAGCCCTGATACCAAACACAACCCCATAATAAAGCTCTACAATAGATAGCTGCCGCCGGCTTCAACATTCAAATCATCCTCCATCTCCTCACCGTCTTTCCCTTCTTGTTACGGGATGGATGGTGTAGAGTCACATGACTACACAAAGTCATGTGACTCTACACCATCCAGTTCGTAGCACAGCGTCATAAAGAGACAACAGCAACTTACTCACATCTTTATCGTTATTGTTCAAATACTGACATGAGCAAAATGACGTCGGTCTTAAGACAAATTTCGGTATCGGTAAAATTTTCGGTATATCACCCACCTCTACTGTGTACGTGCATGTACAGTGTCCGGATAACTAAATAGGAAAGCTATGGATCTACTGTATCTGGCATTCATTCAGTCTGGATATTCCCAGTTCATCCCGGAATGTTACACGTGCTCCGACATTCTTTGTTGTTTTCTTCTTGTCTAACAAGGACGTTAGCTGTGGCTCAGGCTAGCGTTGTTCCTCGGTTAGCATTAATGGCACCAGCATTTATATATTGCTGACACTGAAGTGGGTTGAATCATCCAAATTTAAAGGTTTGGGTCCATGCCTGAGATGTGTTAGCTCAGCTTTTCTCAGAGAGAACCACTTCTCCAGGGTCATTTATAATTTGGTCGGAGATGGCACAGACTTTTTGGTATGGTACACTCTACACCTTAAGCTACATATATTACACAACAACAAGGTAAATGTGGTTTTTAATTCAATCCCTTAAAAAAAAAGTGACTTATTGATTCTACTTCCATTCATCAGCGTGGTACAATTTAAAAATGATCCAACTTTTTTCCAAACCAAGTAACTGAAGTTTACTTTGTTTTTACCTTTGCCGGTGGTTTTATTTTTACTGCAGGATGGTTGAGAGGAGGATGAAACCTGATGGGGGAGGGGATGATTGAAGAGGAACAAGTTGGGGACACAAGAACAGATTAATTTTCAACCTCCAACACTCAGAGGAGAGCGGCTGCTCCAGCAGGAGTGGGAAGGTCATTTCAGGTTTGAGGAGAGAAGAGGACAGGGATGAAAACTAGTCCGGTTTAACAGGCTGGTCACATACTGATGAAGACTTGGTCAAACCTTCACCGCCTGTGTAGGTTGGTGCTTCTCTCATCGTTCAGGTTTTGTTTTTAATGACCAATGTTTGGATTGGTTTTGGCACTGAAAGGCCTTTTTTCAGTCACCAGCCGAGGAAACGATGACAGTCTAACTGAAATCTCGTGTCATTCATCAAAACAGATGAAAAAAGACCGTCAATGGTGCAACTTGAGTAGAATTACAGTTTAACTCAAGCTGTGCTCTCTAATTTGCTTGTTGTTGCGAGTGAACCAGGATGTGAGTTTACGACCAGCCAAACGTCTGAATACATCTGGGGAATTTCTGCTCCACTGTTAATTCTCTCGTTCTGGCAAGAAACCAACAAAGAGGTCTGGATGTTCCTGAAGAAATATTTAAATGAAATTAATTTGGCTAGTAAAAGAGCAAGGAGCGGCACATGAATTTGGAAAACCCATCTCCTGCAGCGGTTGGTGAAGAAACACAGAAGTTCATTTCCTGCCATGGAGATGAGTCAGGCAGAGAAATGGCAGGATGGTGCAAGCCTCGTGCTGCCTGAGCCTATAAATACTTTCCGTGGCTAACGCCTTGTCTACACTTCACCAAAACTTGGAATTTTCAACCACATTAAATATAAAGGAGGAAACGTCTGGGCCGGAGTTTGCACGCTCCTTGCACAAGTTTAAACTTCTGGGTCTTAAAATGGTCTGAACAGCACAAGCCACAGGTGGGCCGGGAAGAAAAGACAGTAAAACACGAGTTTCTTTCAAAGTTTAGATTTTCTTAAATAGATTTTGGCTACAGGCATGACGTAACAGAGTAATAACACAAAACTGACAAAAGGACTATACTGTTCTAGAAATGTACACTAGCTATATTAGATATAAGATGACAAAAAGAATGAGTAAGGAACGCTCATGGTGTTTTAATGTCATGATCGGCATGAAAAAAATTAGCATTTACCCAAATATTTTTATTGATAAATAAGACTCTGTGTGTGTGTGTGTGTGTGTGTGTGTGTGTGTGTGTGTGTGTGTGCGTGTTCTGTCCTCTCAAACCCCAGTGAGTCGTGACAGATGGCTGCTCATACTGATCCAGGTTCTGCTGGAGGTTTCTTACTGTTAAAGGGAAGTTTTCCTCTCCACTGTTGCTACATGCTTGCTTAGTATGAGGATTGTTGTAAAGTCTCTTGACACAACAAGTCAGGGACTCAATGCAATGTGCTGGGTTCCTTACATAGGAAACTTTTAACTAATTGGCTTAAAGCCACATTCCTGAACTTTGTGGATATATGCTCTCTGTCGCCCTCTCAAGGCTTGCTGTATAACGTCACTGTTGTAACATTAAATCTCTCTCTCGGGCATAAGAGGCATGTTTACATTCCTAATGTCAGGCAAAACAACAAAAACAAACTTTTCCACCTCCACACATTGAATAAATAGTTTTATCAGGACTGTATAACAACTTTATGCCTGACCAAACACAATAACCCCGGTGAAATCATTTATTACTTACCTATCCATTAGCAGCACGGCTAGGTTAGAGTCCGTAGTTCATGCTGTTCTTTCTAAAAGAGCTCTCCAGCAAGGAAAAGACGGCCCAATAATAACTCTGGTCTTTGCTCTTGCTCTATCACGTTCTTTTCTTTTCCTAGATTTCTCTGATAAGGGATTTCTAGCTTTCTTTGGAGAATCTGCCGCTGCTACAGCGAGTTTACGTTATACAACTATGGCAAGCCAAAGGGATAAAAAAAATGCATGTTCTAAACTCACATTATGTCCGCCAAAACACTTGTTCAAGACGTGCGTTTTGCCGGACAAAATGCTCGCTTTTAGAACATGCGAGTTTTTGCCCTTTTGGCGTCAAAACGCGCGTTCAAGATGCGCATTTTGGCGGACATAACACGCGTTTAGAACGCACTTTTTTATCCCTTTGGCTTGCCATTTATTGCCGTAAAGCAACGCCCAGTCAGTACTTCCGGTAGCGACCCGAGCTCAAAAACTGTATAGTGCGGTAAACAGACATGGGACCCCCCAACACTATCACAGGTACGAAAATGAACATAATAGATGCCAAAACTTTACAAAAAAGCATAATTTTAAGGTGTAAAAGTTGCGGAATGTTGCTTTAATGAACTGAACTCAACTGGAATGTTTACTTTGTAAAGAGCCTTGAGACGACTCTCGTCGTGATTTGACGCTATAGAAATAAACTGAATTGAATCAAAGTAATTGAAAACTATCAACAGAAATTTTTTTTAAATTCAAAATAACTAAATTTTGTAGAAGTTTGTTGGTGTGAAGACACACTAAACTTACCATGTACTGGTGAATATTTTTATGCGGTATATAGACTCTAAACCCAGTAGAGACCATCCTGAGTGCATCAATGGGAAGTAAACCTGTTTGGTTGGATCATATGAATCACCACAAACATTCACTCTAATGATGAAACCAAACTTTTAAACACGTTTTAATTCTTCGACTGACTGACTCATCTAAAAGAAACAAGGCAGGGCTCGTTGTTGCAGGTGGTGCATGTTTACCTGCAGGTTTTACGTTATTTACGGTAAAGTTTCATGCTTATGCAACACCAGACAGTTACTGGCACAGCGTGGCCAGTACCTGTAGTTGGTGTTGATGTTTACTTTCATGCTGGTGATTTTACCATCGTGGTCGTCTCTGAGAGTTTATCATACTTTTGCCAAAATCATTTTCAAGCTCTTCCAAGGTGAGATTTCCAGAACTCATCATTGCTTATTTCACTCCCTTGTCTAATAAAAGTAAACGTTTTTGTGCTGGAACTGATTTCAGTTGCAGTTTCGGGTATTTTTAACCACTTTATTAAAAATTCTTTCCCTTTCCTATCAAAACTTTGAAAATACCCCATTAAAATTCAAGTGTTCTCTGGGATTTTATAAGAGCCCCCTTCTCTTTCACATATCATTTTTACTCATTTGACTTTTTCAAACTGCGATCAATAGACCTCATCTTTTCAGAACGATGGAAGCGGCTAAGTGTGTGCTGGAAGCACCAGAAACATACAGAGAACGTAAAAAAGGAACCAAGACACCCAATGGAGGGAAAAATGGACAAAACGCTCGCAGATTGTCGCCATGTTGAGGTAGCCTTTTTGGATTTCTATTTTGTTAAATGCATTTAAGAAAGAAGGAAAATTGGCAATTTCCAAAACATTTTTGGTGGAGAAAAAGAAATGCCAGAGTGTACCTACTTTGCAGTTCTTTTGCTTCCTTTGGCTGGTATGATTGACAGTTTACCGCTCCAGAAATAAAGTTAGGAAGCCGATTTTCCTTAAATGGCTTTGGATACAAACTTACATTCAGTTGAAGTGCACAAGCTCAGTGTGAAATACTAATGTGGATGTTAGGTAGCAAACAGCGGGAGCTTGGCTCTCCAGAAAAATAACTCAAGAGTCTGTCTGGTCCAATTTCTGTAACAGTGGTTCTGCATACAGAGAACGAGGTCACTATGACAAATACCTGCAGTACACTGACCTGCATACAGTTCATCTCTGCAGGGTGGGAACAGAAATAAATAAAATACTCAAGTCCTGCTGGTTTCAAGCATGGCTCAATGCAGGGACCAGATAAAACGGCTAAGCAACAGTTTGTGTATAATTTACTTTAGTTTTGAGGTTTTATTTTGGTTGGATGGCGTTATTAGAGTAGATGTCGATATTTATGTTTGCTGGAAAATACACGCCACAGTTTACAACATAAAGAACAAAATGTTCTATAAAAATGCTCTTTTGTGTTTTTTTAAGGACAAAAATATTAATTTTTCATTTGAACAATCTGCTAAAAAAAAAAGCCCAGGTGAAGGTGTTTGATTCCTGAAGCTTGTCTAGTTATGCAAAAAGCACCAAATAACAATGAACTTGTTCCAGGAGAGTTTTAGAATGGGTCCAGGAAGGAATCCATTCAAATTATGGGAGAATCGCTCCCTATGCGCTCTTGTTCTTTGGTTTAGTTGGTTGCCATACCTGTAACGACGTGCAGCTTTGAGGAGTCAGAAACTAACTAAAATGAAATAAGGAGGAATATCCAGTAGAAGAAAGTTGGCACGCTGCAATGACAACATGACTTTTGTTTGGCAGGTGTTTTGTCTGACTTCTTGTCTGCTTGCTTATGTTACAGTAAAGTCAAAGGAAGCAAATGCTCAAATTAGTGCTCAGATGCCAGACTGACACAAGAAACCTGTCTGGAGCGCTACAAAGGCTCGACGGTGACCAGACTGGAGCAAAATCCAGAGTTCTCCCTGTTTCCTAGAAATCAAAACAGTGAATAGAACATAGAAATGTCTTAAATGCCTGGTTGGACCAATATGTGTTTAAATGCTTAGAATAATGGAGGCATCAAAAAACAACTTGAGTTTCATTTCACAAACCACTTCTTGACTTTAAAGACGGTATGTCACTTTGTAAAAACTAATGGTTACCAACAGCATTCACAAATGAGTCTCAAAAGTGTTTGGAAGCATTTGTGACGGTTCTCCAATCCCTCTAAAGTTATCGGGCCTTGACTTTATGTTCCAGTTAAATTTTCTTCTAAACCAACTTCCCCTCAAAACAGTCACGGTTTATCACGAACATCTGTAACCTGCCTTCAAACACAAACCAGTCTCAAGCACTTCCCAGGAATGTTGCACAACTTTGGGAAGGATTGTTACGAGGGATGTTCGATATCAGCGTTTTTACTGGTATCCTATTCACTGATATAGGGTCTAACACTTGGTACCGATATAAACCAATACATGCGGGGTCCCCCCTCATAATAAAAAAGAAAAACTGAATCACACGTGTTCCGGTTCTGGCTGACGTGGCCCAGGGATGATACCGTACGGGAGGGGTGAGAGTTCCGTGTTTGCGTTTAAAAGCTTATTTTGCAGACTTGCTATTGCAGCTTTAAGTTGTGCCAGCAAGTTGTGCCTAATGATGCAATTTGTTTGCAATTATGTCTCACCTGACCTGGCCTTGAATAAAATGTCTCTCCAAAGTGTACCAATTCATTGTCACTCCAACTGAAAAGTTGCATATTCTATTGCAAGTTTGTGTCTCCAACCAGCACAGGAAGAACTGAGTGGAACTTGGACCAAGAATTTTACCTCACCGGGAAGTGTTTCTGTAAAAGAAAATGAAAATGTATTGGAAAAGAAATACATGTTTGCAAGTTAGAATTCCTAGTTCTGTTACACTAATTTCCCGTCTTTTGAGGATACAGGATGGAAACCAGTATTTGGAGACAGACACTGTTTACTGAACGTTGGTATTCACATCTGGAGCTCCCTGACAAGCAATTTAAAACACGGAGAATTAGGAAGCAGCAACAGCACGGCTCAAAAGCCATAGACAAAACCCAAATTCTAACTCAAAGATTGGAATTTTGGTAATATTGTTCTGTGCATCATTCATCTGTGTTTCTCAAAGGAACTGGAGGAATAAAAACCAGCAGTTAACAGCGATCTAAATGAGTTGTAATTTAATTTTTGAGTAATCCAAGCTTCACTTGACCTGCTCTCATTCACATTTTATTTCTTTTGTAAATTATTTCAACGTGCTGATAATAGATTGTTCTATTCTAATAGTAAATTCACAAACTCCCAGTATACCAGGGCATGCGGTCTGTATTTTCTGAACACTAAGTAGCTTTTGAGTTTACCCATTCATTCACTGTTTCTATAGATCTTTTTTCCAAATTCATTCATTCATTCAAACCATCAGCTGTCTGACAACAGAGTCACATTTAATCCATTTCTTTTGATAGATCGTCCTTATCTGAGATCCTGCAGTCAGGGCTGGCTCAGATGAAAATGATCCGGCTTCGTGATTGATCGAAGCATCGGCTTTCACCCCAACTTTGATTCCCTTGGTGTCTCTTCAGTCTTCCCAACAACCTCCCTTATAAAAAATGTGAAAGGGACAGTTTGTGAAGTAGAGTAACGTTTTCCCCGCTTGCATCTGAAACAGACTCTTTCATTTGAGATGAATAAGCCTCCATCTGGGGGTATCACATTCAGCACATTTGGTGTGACGGTTGCTTCAGTAGCGGCAGGGTTTTGTCGAGAGTTAAGTGATTGAGTGATATCTATTCAACAAATTCTTTTGAATCCGAGGTGACGCGGAAGGCCAAACGCATCGCTATGTATCAAATTTTAAAATATAGTACAGAATGGATAAACGTACTGTTATTATGAAAACCACCAGATCAGATTCTCCATCGCCCTGGTTATGGTAATAAGAACCACGCCGGTGACCTCAAATACCGTCATCTTGATCGGCCAAGTGTAAACGTCCAACAGATAGTTTATAACCTCACCAACCATTTAGGAAATAACCTTCGGCGTAAGAGGAAAAACGTCTCCAAGAACCAGAAAAAAAACAAGTCCAGTTGCTTTCCATTGAGGCACTCAGGATTATCCAACTGCAGCTCTTGTAATTTTCAACAGGTCCACAAACACGTGTAGAAGTTGATTATTTTTTTATTCATTCTCAAGGAAGCAATCATGGGGTTTTTAGTCAACACACAGTGATGGATGTTGCTGGAAGTGTTTAATCCCTTCACGCTCTCTGGCCCAAATACAAGCGGAGAGAAAATTCTGCTTCTGCATTTTAAACTCCATTTGCCCATTTTTCATTAATGTTTAAAAAGTGCGGTCTTACAATCCCAACATATGGGCGACCACTTTAAGGTAGAAGACCACAACACTAGACAGTTCCTAACTTCTCAGTGATGGTGCCCATAGAAGAAGGTTAGCTTCCGAAGCCAGAGGCGCCCCCAGAAAATTTTGATGAGGGTGGCCCAACGGGGTCAGAGAAAATTTTGGGGTGGCACACCAAATTGGTCCTTGTGGTAACTCTGGGAGAGTTTAGTCTGTGGCGATACATTGCATGCTCTTTTAGTCTTCTTTTTTTTATTAAAAAATATGCATCCAAAACACTCAAATTTGAGAAATACAAAAATTTCAGAAAATTACATTTCAGTTATTTTAAATGTTATTTCAAAATTTATTTTAGAATTTTTATTTTTTTATAATTCGCCTGTTACTGTCTTCACAAAAACTATGTCAATATAAACTTTATTTTTTTTAATGGTGAGCAGCAGAAACATTTTTTTAAAATTCTGATTATTTATTTATTCATTAATTGTATCATTTTTTTCATTGGGTTTTAAACTTATGTCTTGATTAAATAAGATCAATTTATGGTTTGTGTGAACATTAAAATGACTTATTAAAGAACACTGGTCTTCCCTGAAGTGACCAGTGGGGTGGCCAGCAACTTTCTATGGCCACCCCTGGCCACTCCTTGGGGGTGCCACTGTCTGAAGCCTTCCCCTTCATCGTAAACCAGTGCTTTTAGTGCGTCGGTATGCACCGGTACGCATTACCGGCACTGGCACACAAAGTTTTAAACTCTTGGTGTACAGGTAGTTTGTCCGGACAATTGTCAGACGGAATTTCCAAATTTACCAAAAAAAAACCTGTCCATCTACAGGTAAACCACAGCTGTCCGAAAATCCCACCACCACCTCTAAGGACAGTACCGGCACTTATTCTCTTCCACTTCAAGCACTGTCGTAAACAGATAGTTTTTAGATCTTTGCAAACAAAACAAATAAAAAGGCTTCAACAGTCGTAAGAGGAGAAGTTAAGAAGGTAACATGATTGTATGAGAGGTTGCTGCACATCTCTGTCTCTAGTCCAGTTAGAAACATCGTTTTGAGTTTTTACAAGTCTATTTTCTGGCTGTCTGTGTAAAATGACATATGTTTTTCCTGCTGGGCTGTGGGTGGCAATTCAAGAGGGGCATGCTCTCAAGTTTTAACTTACAGCTGTGACTGCTCTCTCCTGTGATTTTCAGCCCTCAAAATTGAGACTCTTCTTCTTTTTTTTTTTTTTTTTAGCAATTTTGTTGCCATGTATTCTGAGAATTTTCTGCTCCTCTGCTGAAACCATCACATATTTTATTCCCCCATCAGTCCCACCTGAATCAGAATATAACTATGTTCTGATACACAGAAAGGCTGCCTGAGCAGAAACCATTCTAGGGTTTGAAATGCAGCTACTGTGTTTTTCAGAGGGCTGCAGCCAAAAAGGAAAATAAAATAGACTTTTCTGTTTGCAGTAAGCATGTGTGAGCAAAAGACGAGAACGAAAAGGCCAAAAGATTCCTGTGATTCCTGAATCAGGAGAGCAGCAGGTTGGTATACCGTGGCAAATTCAATCATTCCAAACTGAAAATAGAAACCAACCCAAATGATCTCCCTGAGGGTGGCGGCTTCTACCAAACACTCACTCTTGTTTACAATAATTCCCCTTCTGCTCCTGAGATAATGTGTTGAATTGTAGCCAGAACAAATGCTTGACCCTTGAACTGCATAAACTTTTACCACTTCAGAACTTGATACTGTTAGACAAGCGCAAAGTTTAGTGTAAAAATTCTTGAGTTGTGGCCAAAATTATGCTTTGTGAGGTCAAAGTGGTCTTGACCTCCAACAGCCAACTTCTAATCAGTTCATCCCCGAGTCTAAGTCAATATCTGTGCCAAATATGAAGAAGTTCCCTCAAGATGTGCCAGATACGTTGTGTTCATAAATATGAATACTTACTTGTAGGAGTACTCTGCAACATTTCACATAGTTTCAGATTTAATTTCTACTAAAGACTAAATCAGATTTATGCTCACGCCATCAGAGCTGGGTGTTGGTAAAAACATCTGTCTACTTGTTTTAATGAGTCAAACAACAGATGTTCCAGATAGTTACCTCAGCACGTGGCCATTTCACCTAATAACCCTTAGGTGATGATATGAAACTGTAATGATTATATCATAATAGCTGCAACAACAGAGACAAAAAGAAGGTTTTATTCCTTGTTTTTCCAGTTTTAGTACATTTCTGGAGGGGAGGACTTAAGTACACTTAGGTTTAATGTATATTTGGCAAACAGCATGTCCAACCAACCAAAGAGAGGAATTGATGATGATTCTGGCAATAAAAAATAGCCAACAGTCCATAGCTGAAATAAGACAGAGAAACTTGGGAAATGTCTTGTATACAGATGTACTTATTGTTATCTGGATATTAAACTGTGATTGCTTGCTACTGCTATTGCTTGGTTTTGTTGTGGACAAGCCAACCAAAGGGGACTGATTTCTGTTTTCAGTTTTAGCCAAATTACCAAAATTTTCTTCTTCGCTATGATTTTTTTTTGCATCATGATTAGCACCAGTTTTAGGGAGTACCACCAAAAAAAAGAGATGCTGAGCCAACTATCCTGGACTATCCTGGTGTGGAAGCACCATAGCACATTAGTATGGCCCTTTTCCACTATCACCTACTCAGTGCCACTCGGCTCAGTTTCAAGTCTTTCCACAATTAACAGGTATATGGTTGCTGCCTCTGTTTTAGAACAAAGTTCGTGGTGATTCCAAGGGTACTTTTCTGGGCTGATAATGCGACATCAGGGGATTGTCATAGATGACTGACTGAGGGTGGAGTAACCCACACTCTCCTGTACTTTTCACCTTGCTGCCTACAGCCTTTTCAGGGTCTCCTTTTTGGAGTTGGACAAAAAGCCACAGACTGAGCAGAATGTATAACATCCCTACGCAACGTCTGCCTGATACTGGAACGTGGATTGTGGATTGGGGCGATGGTGGCAGAAGATTTAAGTGGCGCCTTGCAATGGGAAGACACTTAACCCGCCTTGCCTGCTGGTGGTGGTCGGAGGGACCGGTAGCGCCAGTGTACGGCAGGCCCCGCCTCTGTCAGTGCGCCCCAGGGCAGCTGTAGCTACAATGTAGCTCATCCCCACCAGCGTGTGAATGGGTGGATGACTGATTGTGTTGTGAAGCGCCTTGGGGGGTTGTAGAACCCTAAGAAGACGCTATACAAATACAGGCCATTTACCATTTACCATTGTGACAGTAAACAAGAGCACAAAACCCTAGTCGCCGTTTTCTAGGTCCAAACGTCTTTTGTTGTCCGTGACTTCAAATGGTGTTTTTCTTTTTGGGACTCTGGTAGTTTGTCCTAAAGTTGAAGTGGTAGCAGCCGGCTGTTTCTCCTTCTCTGATGTTATTGAGCGGAGAACCTCTCACACCAGTGGTGTTCTGGTGCAAAGTGCGTGAGCGCGTTATGAGTGGAGGTAAATGCTGAAGAGTGGCGGTTCGTTGAGACCGACAACCAGATGGTCCAATCATTAGTTTCAGACCGAGCCGTGTTATTGGTTGAAGGTTTTAAACAAATGCAAGAGCACTACTTCATTAATTGTTTTTTATCTCCACAATCTATTTATAGCTATACTATGTTAGAACGTTAAGAGGCATGAAATAAATGTTTTAAGCTAGCTTGTCTTGCAGACTTGCCGTTGCATCTTTAATACACGCCCAACACTACCCATACTCAGCATCACTGGCCACAAGGATTATTTTTTTAAAAACTCTTTTCAACAGTAGAAGCCCAGCAGAGGATTTGCTGTCAAACTGAAACAGAGACCTCAAGTAGACAACAAGCTGAGGCACACTCTGAGAGACAACCTCTTCTTAGCTGTGTTTGGACCAGCTGAGAAGACCCAGAAAGACTGGGAAACTTCTCCACTACATTAAAAATGTACAGCTAAAGTTCTCCAACTCGGGGCAGAAAGATCTCATGGTGAAGCTCTTCATGAAACAAGCCTGTGGTGTTCACAGGCAGCCCCCAGGTGTGAACACGAGGAAACATATGAATATCAATGAGCAGGCTGATGAAAAGCAGACAACTGTGCTCAGTGAGCTTTTTCTCAATAAATGAGGGTTTGAAACAAGGTTTAAATTAACGATCCAGACAAGGAAAGGAGGGGGTTCTTTAACAATTCACAGTTGTGGGGGCTCGGTGTGTGGAGGGGAGCTAATCTAAGATGGGCTGTTTTGTTGTCTGACGAGCCCATCAGTGCTGCTGGTCACTCATGTGTTTAGTAATTGAGAAACACACACACTGCAGGCTTTAATGAGAAAATAAGCAGTCTTTTCTCTCTTCATGAATAAAAATGACTTGTTGGGAGATTTAAGAAAATAAAAATCTAAGTAATATATGCAGTGGAATAAAAAACATCTGTTTTTGAAGTGCTCTAAAAAACAAGACAGACGAAAAAAGTGACAACTACTTTCACCGGATGATTGATGGCATAAAACAAGTTTTTGTTTTTTTGAGGATTTTGAGTAAATTATATCAGAATGACACACTGTCTGTGGGGTCTGCATATATTTAAGATAATTTTATATCTTCAAAAGCAGGCGAGCATTATTGTGGATAAGATTGGCTTCTTTATCTTTAGTTGGGAGGGTTTTTTTTGTATAAATGTGAAATAAAAATTGTCCATCACATCAAGAAGTTCTTAACAGTACACTGGGCTCTATGATTTCCATAAGGCAGAAAATATGAACAGATTTGTGGAAACGGATCATTAAAAATTAAATTTAAAGTAAAATGTATTAAAGCCAGAATTTGTTATTCTGTTGATGAAATCTAATAAAGCTGTGATTTTCTTAACAACCTGAATGTTTTTCACACTTTACAACATTTACAATGAATGAGAGACGATAGTTTGAGCTGAGGCAAAGAGGTCCGCTGCACGTAAAGTAAGAATTTAACACATAAGAACAAAGGTTATAGCAGTTTTGTCGGCGCATGATTAACTTCAACTGTCAGCAACTAGCCTAATATTTAATAGGTCTTATTTAAAAATACTAAATTTGAGTTGGTGTTACGTCGGCTTTCCATCGGACGCGTATGTGTCTCGTAACGTCCACAAAGCGTAATAAGCAGCTAATAGCTGCTGTTATAGTTGATGGGTGTGTTTCCACCGGCTGTGAAGAGACGCATCCTAGAAGTGTAGTGTTGCACTGCTCCACTAAATTAATGCTTCGGGTTTATTTTTATGCACTACGCTTCTAGACAGCATAAAGGTTAGCAGTTCAGATCAGACCAGACAGGAAGTTACACATGGGAGCAGTGTAAAACATCCAGGAACTTTCAAAATAAAACACACATATGGATTTCCAGTTGCTTAACTAGTAAAAAAATAAGTCATAACCTGCGACGCCTCCGTGGCCAAAGTAAAAAGAACAGAAAATAAAACACAGACCTTTTGGATACATGCTACTGTCTTTCTCTTTGCTTGTTATCGTGTAAACTGGCAAAATCACGCTGCAATTCTATGATTTCGTGACCTCGAGGGACCAGAGACGAGGAACACTTTTCCTGCAGATTCGCGTCTGAAACGTTCCCGGTGGAAATGGACGTGCCTCTGAGCTCGCAAGGAAAACGCATTTATTACAACATGCGCTACGTTACGCTCAGTGGAAAGCTGTGGTTAGCATCAGTATCAGCTAAAGGCTGAGTTATACGTCTCCATCAGCTCCACGGGCTAGAGACACATACGCGGAGACGTTTTATGTTTATACTTCTTCGTTGGCTGGGGAGCGTTGCAAATCAATCCCCCTCCTGGACAGCAGAGGGCGAAGCACTTTACTGGGCTATGCTGCCGCCATACAGCCACATATCCGGTCTACGATAGTGTATTTACTACTGTGTTTACATTGTTCTCATTTCGGTCCACGAATAAAACGCTCGTTCTGTATCTTTGTACTCCTTCAGTCACGGGTGAATAAACTTTGATATTTTCGAACTTTTTCCGCAAGGGGTTCTTCAATCTACTCCATGTCTGCCGTTAAATATCCTCAGCTCTCTTTATTTTTTGAGTCGGCAATGGCGGTGCTGTTGACGTATTTCAAGGAAGCGGCGTCCTGACCAATCACAAGCTTGCGCTCACCGTGGCTCTCGATGGACAGTTGTTTTTGGGGGCATGTCTCCGTCACCCTCCGCGAGCCCGTCTGAGAGCCCTTGCATCGACGCAAAATGGCGCTGTGTGTCTCCGTACTGACGCAGACGGAGAACTATAAATTAGGCTTAACTCTTAATCATAATAAACACATCAACAGAAGTCTTTGTAACTGTATGGAGAATGAGATGTTCCAATACAAAAGTTCAGATAAAGCCACACCCACTTCCATGAAGTGTCACTGCAAAATAATGTCTGCTAACTCCAATTTGGAGAAGCTGGAAGTTTGCCAACTGATCTTTTCAATAAAAAATAAATATGGAAAACTTCAGTACCCTGAACATCATCATCATCAGTGAGCTAAGTAGGACCAGTTTGTAGGTGAACCGTTTTTATTTTACAAATTGAAGGACAGTTTCTTTACTTTAATAGAAGTCTTGAATATGTTGATGATTTACGCAACACTGACATAGCTTTTGGTGTGTTCTTCATAGAAATGTCTCAATATTCTGTTACAGCCCTTGGCTGTTTTGTGTTTTTTAAACTTTCCTCTGTTTTCTCCCTGAGTGTGTGAGGAGAGCACCTGGCTCCACTCCCACTAATTGCCTCCACTTTGAGTGCACCAGCTGTCCCAACTCTCAATCAGCCCAGACACTGCTACAAAGCCCAGCCACACCTCAGATTCTGGGAGCAGCAGGACAGAGCGTTTCTCTGTGCTGTTGGCTCCCCGACGGTGGTTTACTTTGTGTATTTATTGTGATTTCTTCAGTTTGGTCTCATGTTAAGTTAAGCAAACACTTCAGTATTCATTCTGTTAACCGTTTAAGATATAATCCTGGACAACTATTCATTTGGGTAACCGTTATGTGATGTCTTTTGTGTGAGTCTGCAGGAGACAGACTAAGACATCCCCTCAGCGTTTGGTTAGGTTTGCTATTTTGGTTATGAGACCTTTTGTTATTTCTGTTTACCCGCCGGTTTAGGTTGTTTGAATTTGGTTTATTGAGTTTTGTAAGTAAAACATCTTATCATGCTTTTAACATCTGGACATGCCTCCTTTTTATTGTTACCCAGACCACCTAGACTGTCTGGTTCGTAAACAATTCTTAAAAAGTCTTATGGTTAGTTTTGGATCCAACTGTTAATATTTTCATTGATGCACCATTAAATAGATATGTATAACAACAAATATGTATAAAAACACTCAAACAGATCCACAGGACCTTAAGAACATCATGTGCCTCCACTCTTGTCAATCATAAAATGTAAGGACTTGTTAATGATTTTGACCCATTTTACTGTTGTTTTTAACTGGATCAGACATTTCTATTAAAGATTACTTTGTTAGTTAGGATCAGACAAAGTAAAAAAGCTGGTGTGTATCCTTCAAAGATACAAACACAAAACTGAGTAATCAGTGTGGAAGTCAATGTAATTCTGTGAAAAAACACAAAATGTGTCAAATATTTGTTCATTTTTTCAGCATCCAGCGCACCATGTGACCCACTCCTAGACATGCATTGTACATTTTGATTGATAATAAATGTTTTTTATATTCCACATCATGTGACACCCCTCCGGTGCTGCTGATGAAGCAGTGGGCGGCGCTCAACTACAGATCGATGTTAAACTGATTGGCCCAGAGGGGGAACTGCAGTAGCAGCTCCAAAACAAGGCGACACTTTGTCAGCGATTGGCCCGGACCGACGATTCCTCACATGGAGGACGTCGAGTTTATCGCTGGTTGGTTTCCAAGTCACACGAGTCCCCGCAGGGCCAGACAAAGACCAGCTTCCTATACCACTCATCCTCCAAACAAAAAAAAGAACCATACCCTTTTTTTGCTCCTTCTTAGTATGTTGCATTAATATTAATTACTTTTCAGAGCTCACAGCTGACAAGCCTACACCCACCACTGAGTTTGTCTAATCTCAACTGGAAAAACAGCTCATTTGCATTTCTCTTTCTGTCATTATACTCTAGTTTGCTTTTATCCCTGCATTTTTTCCTTAACATTACACTTGGATGTAAAGTACGCAAAACAATAAAATAGAGAAGTCACATGACCTGGTTTCAGTTTCACCCAAGCAAGGTGAAATATTGCGACATTATTGAACTTAATCTGGAGTCTAACTTTAATTTTAAACCTGTTTGCCATCATGTTTGGCAACCTGGAAAAGACTCTGCAGCAGCATGCAAACCCAAAAATATGTATACCGTTTTTTAATTAAGGAATATTAGGCTGATTTTGCAACGCTAACATAATTAAAATCTAATTTCTGCGTTAAGTATTACCAGTACACCAGGAGCAAGGGAGATGATCCTGGGTCATTTATTGATTGCTAATAACCAATTTTAAATCACAGATCACATGAGATGACTTGATTTGTAATTGAACTCGACGTCTGACTATACGGTCATATACGAGTCTGAAGCATCTGATTTCAGCTTCAAAGTAAATCCAAATAAAGTACCGTTGAGCTGCTGGTGCTGGCTGTTAAGCTACAACGATCACTTCAAAGCTGTCTTGTAAATGAAAATGGGCTTTCAGAGGATTATTAAAGATACGTATCAAACTGCTGAATCGAGCCGGGTGATAAATCAATAACATAACTGTCTTTGAGGCAACGCATTCAGGATGCACTGAGACGGACATAAAGTTTCTAATATGCTGATCTGAAGATCAGATGTTTAAAATTAAATATGCACACAATTTTTGGGCAAAATCTTAAATTTCATTTCCATTTTTGACCCTTTTTTCCATATACTAAGAGTGCTTGTGCCTAAAAAAGCAAAATAAGTAGCTTTTCTCTAGGAGACACTAAATAGGAAATCCATTTTATTGGGTGGATTTGATTCAAAATCAACAAAACTGCCAAAACAGAAAGTGACATAAGGGAGAAACTTTTTTCACACTTGGGGCAACAAATTCTACAAGAATGCTTCAAATAATTAAAGGACGTGAATTCCTTGAATGATGCACGTCACCCACACTTTGCCATAAAGCAGTTTTGAACTTATATCATAGAGAAACTTTGGAGTTTACGACATTTTGGTCAAATCATGAAAATCTCACAAAGTGCATCAACACAAAGCAAAGGAAAAATAAAGGTTTATCAGATCATTTGATTGATAACTGTGGCAGATTAATTGATTATTAAAATAATGGCTAGCTGCAGCGATGTGACCATTGTCAAAATGGAAAAATGGAGTGATCTAAAAGACTTTTTTCCTTCCAAAACAACCTTTTTACACCTAAAACGGCTCATGAAACAACTTCCATCTTCTGCCAGGAAAATCCTGACACTTTCACTGTACACGCTCTCGTCAGGGGAGAAACGCTTTAGCGCGGCCGTTACTCCACAGAGAAAGGGCTGCCACTGTGTTCTGATTACACTACTCTTTACCTATGAGGGCAAAGCTACGGAGCCACGTTCCTTCAACCAGCCTTCATAATCTGGATTGTCCTGGACTGTTGTAGATTAAAACAGCTGGAAGGGGAAGTGAATGAGATTATCTTGTTCCAATTGACCCCTCCATGAGGTGAAATGACTAAGACCACAAGTGAGTGGGTTTCTTGGAAAAAAGAAATAATTAGAAGAAAAGGGAAATATGATTGACTCTGAAAACAGAACAGGAAACGAGTCAGGGGAGATCTAAATTAATAACTAGTGGTTTTCCTAGAAAGGGATTAATGAAATAAGTCCTGTAGTATGTTATTACAGTTGCTAAAATAGCTAAAAATATACATAAATATATATATATATGACATGGACAATCATGCATTGTTCACCTGCAAGAAACAGCTAGATGTTTGTTTGTGTTGTGGGTTTTAAAATAGAATCTGAACAAGATGGCAGAATGAGGGCAAAACACACAGACAGTGTATGATGCATTTTAAAAACACGCCTCCATTATTTTCAGTTCTGACATGCTGGGTGGTGTGACGTCCTGTAGTATTTTTGAATATGGTTCTATTTCCAAGCACTGCCACTCATTAAAATTTAATAAATAAATTACGAACACTGAGCCATTGCTTGGACATCAAGGCCTTCGTAACAGCTTTTTCCTGCCTTTGTAGCAGTCACATTTGTCCGTGTTTTCTCCATGTGGCTATTGACTACGTGAAGAATTAGGTTGGTGCACATGTCTGAATGTTACAAAACAATTTTTTTCATAAATTTCTTATTCTAAATAAGCCTAAATATTTTTATACCAGTTTCATCCAGCTAATGCAGCTTCATCCGTAGTGAAAATCTCTACCGGTGGCTAAATTTATTTCATATCAACCGTATACCGGTTATACCGTACGTTATAGGCCAGACGCTTCCAAGAAACATCCAGTGTAGGGCTGGGTAAAAAAAATGTATTTAATATAAATTTTGCAAAATCGATTCATTAGGTCAAAGATCTAATTTTTTTTCCCCTTGAACCAGACTGACCTGGGACCAGATCTGCAGGCACTTCCGGGTACATATTTGTTCTAAAAACATGCTTAATGTGTACCAATATATACAAACAGCACATCTACTCAATGGGAAGAAGCTCGTCTAAACGATAGAAATGTCGTTTTCTACCTCAGCAACACCCAATTCCAACAATTAGCTGCTAAATGAAAAGAACGTAAAAAGACGCTAAATGCACATATCAAAAGAAACACGCAATGCTATATGATCCTATCCAAAAAGTTATTAATATTTAGGACCAGACTGAATTTAACAGAATCGAATTGAATCGAATCGTGATTAATTGATTCAGAGCCTTATGATTTAAAATCGAATCGAATTAGGAAATTGGCCACAATACCCAGCACTAATCCAGTGTTATCGTGAGATCTCATTGTTCGGTCCGAATGAAGGCGCTAAAAACTGCTGCCACCTAGCAGTCGGAGTTTGAATTGCACCACACAAAGGAAACATAGTAAATGTTTTCATGTAATTCTCAATAAAAAAATTGATCCACTGCTTATATCGATTTGGCATCATGACACAAAATATCGTGATATTTCAGTGTGTTGATATTTCCTTACAGCCCTAATTTTTATTTATTTATTACTGTTATCATAAAAAGCTATCAGAAAAAAGCTGATGGAGGCAATCTTTAGCTCTTGGTATTTTTCACATTCTTAAAAACTGTTGGAAACTAAATTCACCCCTTATGTCTGCAATATTGCCTGGTGGCAGCGGCTCCTTAAAGCAGAATAATGTGCTTCACAATGCTGCTAAAACTGTTGAAACGTGGGTAGCATCTGTGGGTGGAGAGCCCACCTCCCGACTTACAGAGCTTTTATATTAGAAAACACTCTCAGAAGCCTTAAGGAGTGAATTCCTAAAGCCTTTTTGGTGAATCCACAACTTTTTAAACTCCTGGTTTTGAGGTGAGGGGGATATATTTAAAACAACTGCCAGGATGCTTGTTTGTATTCAGACATTTCCTTCTAAGAAGGATAAAAGTACCACTTTCCGGAGGGAAGGGCATGAAAATTCAACCTAACTTTGAAAATGAGCAACCACAAGAATAGAGGAAGATAGTAATGTCGGAGAAGCAGGTCCAAGTTGGAAAATTACTGAATCCTGCCAAAAGCATTTTCACTGCTGAAATAAATAAATGGTGGAAACTCTTCAGAAAGTAAAACTAAAGAAAACTTTAAGGAAATTGATTCTGAGGTGTGCAATAAAAGGATCTGCACAGGACAAAAGCCTAAAAATACAAGGACGAGGGTTGCTAAATTCTGTAGGAACATTTAGCTTGTAGGAAATAAAAAATAAACACTCTTTTGGCTGAAATAAGGGGGGGGGGGGCTCAGTTTCTTGTGAGATATTAAATCAGGTAGAGCGGGGCTCCCTGTTGTTCGTGTTCACGAGAATTTCACCTCCAGAACCCTCCCAGACGACGTGGAAGGTGGGTTTGGTCCAACAGCAGCAGAGCAGATCCAACACAGCCAGCACATGTGTCGGTGAAGAGCTCCAGCAGCGAAGCAGGACGCCTCACACACACACACGCACGCACGCACGCACACACACTCCTGGCCATGCTCTTCAGTGACTCACGATACACACACAAAATCACCACTACATTCACACACAACCTGGCACACTCGTACTCTCCCAAACACACACCCACACACACGCAGCCTCTCAGTATTTCATAAAGCACCGAAAATACTTGTGTTTGAGTGTGTGAGAGCAGAAAGGAGCGAGCGTGGACGCAAGTGTGCATGTTGCAGCTGTCATGCACACTTTCTGCATGTGTGTGCACGTGAGAAATAAATAGCAATTTGACAGAGCAACAAAGGGTGCGTGTGATATTAGCTGTCGAATGGCGTGTGTGTGTGTGTGTGTGTGTGTGTGTGTGTGTGTGTGTGTGTGTGTGTGTGTGTGTGTGTGTGTGTGTGTGTGAGGCTCTTACGGCTGTCATGAGCCCTCGTGACTGAATGCCACCGAGGGCAACACAAACCCAGAATGGGGTCTTTTTTCTGTTGCCACAAATAAAGACAAAGTATGAGTAGAGCAGCAATTTTCTGCAATAAAAGTCCAATGAAATGAACAGGATCAATGGTGGAATAAAAACCAAAGAAAAGGAGAAAAAGAGTGTGTAAGGGAGCATGCATATGTATAAGGGGCTGTATGTTTGGATAGACAGGTCAGGTGGCAGCAGCAAATCACAGCTGCACTTCCTAGGAACTGGCAAAAAAGAAACGGCAGCGTGTCAGAGCAGGAAAAAGCGTGTGTGTGATGTGTGAATAGTAGTGAGGACAGGAAAGGGCACGAGGGCTGCATGGTGTGTGTGTGTGTCTTGGCGTTTGTGACAAATAAATAGCAGCCAAAGAGCAAGTGAGCGCGCTCTGATTCTGAGACTGGCAGCATGACCGACTGATCCCTGCATCCATAACATAGGATTAAAAAGCCTGACACGGCACAGATACAATAGACGCAAAATATGAGACAAAAAAGTCGGTCAATAGAGGAGGAAATGTGATTATGAACCAGAACCGGCGAGTGGAAGATAATATTAAAAAAGAAAAAAAATCTGACACACTTTGAACACGAGCCACGCAGCGGAGCGCCTCTTTGGAGGTGAATGGTAACGCTGTCGCCGGGCAGTATAGAGAAAAGAGGAAGAGGAGGAGCTCCTGCCAAATATGAGCCTCTCCAATGATTTCCAAGAGCCAAGACACACTCCGGTCCCACTGTCAGGAATGTGGTA
This sequence comes from Aphyosemion australe, assembly GCA_006937985.1. Taxonomy (NCBI): domain Eukaryota; kingdom Metazoa; phylum Chordata; class Actinopteri; order Cyprinodontiformes; family Nothobranchiidae; genus Aphyosemion; species Aphyosemion australe. Next base: position 326,471 of record SSNS01000416.1, on the reverse strand, counting down.
GAGGGTGAAACCAGCCCAATTTCAGTTTACACACCTGTTCATCTAAGCCTGACAGAAATCCTCCTCCTGTACGTCCCTTCAGACTGGAATCAAAACTCCAGCGGGTCACGCGGAAGACAAAACTTTATTTTAAATATTTGTGTCACTGGAGGCTGCAGCGGTACAATGGCTCTTTCATTTGCTGCCACATCGCTGCATATGGTCTGAACCCGCATGCGAGCTTCGCTGCACCTAATTATTCATGATTTTATGTAACAAGATTTTGGGTAGAAAATTAGGTCAGAGAACATACTGTGCACAGAGGGGGTGAAGTAGAAAAAGGGAAAAGTTTGACTATAGGCAAAATCATTACCAAATTCAGGTCTCGTGCACTTTTTAGGTCAAGAAAACATCAACTGAGAAGTTTGTGCATCACTCAAATCTGCTTTTAAACATTTTGAATCACTTTATGATGTTATACATCTAAATATAACACAGCTAAATGCAGAAAAATTAAGTTTTTTCATAAACAGAACACAGATGAGCAGGGGCGGATCAAGTGGGGTGGCATAGGGTGGCAACTGCCACTCTAAATGAAAGCCTTGCCACCCCTGCTGCCCCCCAGCTGGCAGCAATAAATTCAAGACATAGCAGTGGCAAATCGGACATTGTGAACGTCAAGGTTGCATGTCTGATTACATAGTTTACGAGATAAGCTGATGGAATGAAGACCCCCCCAAAAAAAACAAATACATGTATGGGTATAATACTGATGAAATGACAGGGAAAGCACGTTTCCGAGTAAACAATAAAACCAAAGTTGGGTACGTTGTTGCAATGAAAAATATACACACACTATATATATATATATAGCCGAGACTATAATTTATGCCACTGTTAAAACATTGTTGCCCGTCTTCTGCCACCCTATAGTTTTTGTCTAGGTTCGCCACTGCTCATTGTGTTATTGTGCACAAAGATCAGTTTAAGAGGCGCTTTTCTTGTGAAAGACAGACGAAATGTTGACTGGTGGACGCAGACAGCTCGGATCAGTGTAAAAGCCAGTAAAGAGCCAGTCTGCCTTTAACTGGCACCGAGTCAGCGTTCGCTCAGGCGGGCAGAGCAGCCTCCTGAACCGGAGCCGCTCATATGTCACAAAGGCGATCAGGAAGAAAAAAACACATAAACTAACTTTATCGACTTTCTGCGTCCTCGCAGACTTAATACGCGCATGTGTGTGTGTATTTGTCACGAACGCAAAGCAGTTTTATTAGAAATAATCCGGCACAGCCGCTAAATCTGCAGCACCAAAAGGTCCGCTTGTGTGTGAATAAAAACATTTCCACCTCCAGTTTCTTTCAAAGCGACTTAAAATGTGGAAAAAGTTAGTTTCTTAGTAAATGAAAGTGTTGAAATATCACTAGTAGTAAAGTAGTGGTAGAGACGCAGCGTGTGTTTCCATACAGCCCGCTGACGGAGGCTTCACCTCAGATGACCCAGGCAGCCAGACTGGCTGTCTGCTAGCTACCCCCGTTTGAACCGACCTACAGCGGCAACAACAACACTTGAACCGACACCGCAGCCCAAAAGCTGCCACTTGCTCCACCGATACCGTGTCACCACCTAAAAGCTGGATTTATAATCGTTTTTCCCTCTACTTCACTCGGCTGAGTAACTCGGAGTAGACGGAGCGGAGCGAGGAGCCCAGAAACAAAAACGTTTCCCGGCATGAAAAGGATAACATCCAGAGACGGGCAGCCTCTGCGCGGGGAAAGGCTAAGGCTAAAGCACTTAGCTTCGCCGGGTTGCCTGTCATTAGCGGGGGGCTAACTGGCTAGCGGTTAGCTCCCCCGGCTAATAAATTTATTATGGGCACTTTCACCGGTTGGCGGAGAGGGGGGTGACGGCAGAAGTTGGCTTCCCGAAATCATTGCGAGCCGGATGGTGTTGACTTGTCTGACAACTATCCAAAAATAAATATATAACCGAGGCTCGTGCGCTCACACAAGCGACAAAAGTTATCAAACAGTCGGGAATAAGCGAGTTTTATTCCCAGTTAGGGTGATAGCAAGGTGATTCCCACTCTGGGAGGCTGTGATGGAGGGGGGACGGTCGCTAGCAGCAGCCGCAGCAGCAGCCAGGGCAGAGGGAGAGACCCAGGCAGGCTGCAAAACAACCCGCTTTAATAACTTCACTTTTGCGGTCACTTTGGTGAAAATTCCTCCCGAGGAGTTAAATAATGAGAAGTTTTCCACGCGTCCTACCTGTGAGCGGTGAGTAGTTTCGAGGCGCGACAGGCTGGAAGTTGGTTTTATTCCCAGATATCCAGAGTGGTGCGGTGCGGAGCGCTTATAGCTAGCGCTGGGTACAGTAAAGATTGTAGCATAGCTAACCTAAAGACAACAGTAGAGAGGAGAAAAAAAAGAAAAAGCCTCCTCGTTGCTCATAGGGGGGATCGACGACAAAAACCACATGATCTTTTACGTCAGCATATATTTGCATAGGATGCCAAATTTATGTTCGGCGTCCAGGTGACGTGAAAATGTACAGAAAAGTTTGATCGTGGTTCTGGGGGCTGGACGCCCGGCTCGGGTTTACGGCGGAGAGGCGCAGGCATGTGGAAGCCGAGCACCTCTGCTCCCCTCCAGCAGCCCCGATCTGCACATGTTTTGCTGTTTCATGACTTGGAGCATGGATGCCTGATTAATCACTCCCAGTAGTCCCATACATCAGCCACCACTGCAATAAAACCACTTTACAATCATTTTATTTACAAAAGATACTTTTGTCTATAATAGTGCATTTATGTTTCTCATCTGCGCTCTGATTCACATTTATGTCATTTCAGATGTATATCTCCCACTTATTTATTTGTTTTTGCTACAACAAACTACCACCCTGTCCCCACAGCGTTTTAAATCTAATTGAATTTTTTTTTTTTTGCAAAACGTGATATTTTCTGTAAACAACGCATACAATATGCAAAATGATGCAAAAATGCCTGCGCTTAATTTTTTAAACACCTGTTTGATCCCATGGCTGACCTCATGAGCAGCCTGCTGTCGCCAGCTCTGTTCAGCAGCTCATCAAAAAACAAAAACAATTTTAAAAATCTGAATAGTTTTGATTTAAAGCAGATGAATTAAAGTTCCCATGTTCATCAGGCGCCTGTTTGCGTTTCATCCGCCTCATGCATTTTTGATAAATGGGCTTGTTGGTGCGGATTAGATGCAATAAATGTAGGAACGTCCCTTCACACGAGAGAAAAAACGGTAAGCAGCGACACCAGCAGGCGGATATGGAAACTACACCGTTTAGGTTATTTTGATAGAATACATTTTTTTATTTATTCTGTCAAGTTTTAAGAAATTAAAGGTGCAAAATCTCAAACTAAGAATGTTTACAGTACATTTTATGATTTTTGTTTACCTTTTCAAAAAAATCACTTCATGAAACATTAACTTTTAAGATTTTTTAAATACTAGTTGGAAATAATTCAAGGGTTTTTAATTTTTGCTTTAAATGTTTCAGATCTGCAAAGAAACTTCGAGATCAGACAAAAGTAATGTGATCAAATACAAAGCTGATGATTATTTATTTGTTAAGAAACAAAAATCCCATCCAAACCAACATATGAGAAAAAGTAATTACCCCCTAGACTTAATAAGAGGTTTCAACATCCTTGGAGGCAGCGCGTGTTTGCAGAACGCAGGGTTTGCAGAAATAAAACAGAGTAAAAAAGACTAAGATTCTTCCCAGCACTGTAAAATATTTAATGCAAGATAATTTTACTTTTTTTTTAAATAAAGATCTGCATTACTACTTTCTGCATCTTAAGAATAGACGAGTAAAAAATTCACAACAATCTTTTGTCGATTTGATGTAATCGGATGCTCTAAATGTATATTTAAGAGTTTATTAAAGGTCAAAATGTCCAGAATATCTGCAGAGTCATCCCTCTGCTCGTTCTAAAACATAAAACCTGTTTTCTTTTCGTTTCGGTGCATTAAGGGACAAGCTGGTGAAAATAATACAGGGCCTTCAGAAGCAGATCGATGCCATAGTCTGAGCCTTTTTTTTTCTTTTGTAGAATAGTTTTTTGCAACTGGAAGCTCTTGCCAGTGTCTCCAGAATACACAATCAGGTAATGTTGCCAGGCAAAAGTGCCAGCTCCTAACCAATAAGCAGAGTTTTGGCAACATTGCTTAGCAACAAAAGTTCAAAACCGAACCACTCAAGGTTTGGAATAGTCTAAAATAGTAATCAAAAACCACTGGTGTCACAAATTTTAGAAGATAAAAAGCTTTTGGAGGAACGAACAGCCCTGCTGGAAAACCGAGGAGAAGGAAAAGAAAAGTGTCTCTCATTCCTGATGAAAGGAAACCCGTCTGTAGATGGTGATTTGCATAACTTAATGACAAATATCTGCAATTATTCAAAAGTGATTCATGTTTTTAGAGACAGGCGTGTAAAAAAATCATCTCTTCTAAAAGCTTTTACTTTGTTTCCTAAACTTTTTTCTTCCAGTGCCAAATTACTTATCAGCAGATATTAATATTAACCATAAGAACAGAAACTAAGGCCTTTTGGACCTTTAGAACCTCAAACCCGTTGGGCCTGATTTAGCAATCCTTCCATGTTCCACGCATATTCAAACAGAGACCTTTCACACAGGAAACTGGGAGAATTTGGCTTTAGTGACCCGGAGTATCCAAAACCATGAATGAGAGACGGAAATAACCAACAGAGTCTTTTTTCTTTTCCTGGTGTCAGTTTAGTTTTCTATAGAGGAAAAAAGCTAAAGTTAACAAGTGTTTTACAGATCCGTCAAAAAGTTAACACAGGAAAAATAAATAAACAGAAAAGATTAAAATAATTTATAAAAAAATTAATAAAACATGAAAGCATTAAATAAATAAGAAAACAGGTCATGTATGTTTTTAAGGGAATGAAACAAATCACAAGTAACTTGTGACATGTTCAAAGTTTGTATTTTTATCCACATGATCAGTAGCCAATCAATTCATGAACACACCTAGCAGCAGTAAAACATCCAACACTTTTCCTGATCTGTGAACTCATCATGGCTGGGCGCTAATTCATGCTAGCAATAATAGATCTCCTGAGTTTGCAATTTCTGTTAATCAGAGAATAAAAAGACTTGGCAGTGAATAAAACAGTCATGTTAATCAGTTTGAAAAAAGATATGTATTAATAAAGTAATTTAAAAAAAATAGCCATTAAAGCATGAAGCTGGCGTATTTAGTCAGAGGGCACCATCTAGAGGTGGAAAAATGTATTACACCTAAAGCCGCTCTCCATACTTCTGGGATTACGGCGGGAAACAACGCCACTCGTTCATGAACACACACCTCTAGCCAGAAAACACATTTTACAATTATTATTCTCACCTTATGCTGTTCATAATTTTTTCATAAAAATATATATATATATTTTTACTTGTCTATCAAAATGTCACCAACTTGCCATCTGTCTAGGTATGTCCTCAAATGCTCACACGCTCTGTGATTGACATCTGTACGTAAGTAGATGTCTAACGCTATTGGCTGATGTTAAGTGGTGTTCAGCTCAAATTGTATGAGGCTCTACGGGAGGGGGCGGGCTTAGCAGAAAAACAATTTACCTACATTACAGTACACAGTAGTACATGGTAAAACTCACGTGTGAATGTGTGCGTGGGTGAATGACTGGTTGTGTTGTAAAGTGTCTTGGGGGGGTTGTAGAACCCTAGAAGGCTACAATATTACTTCATTGTATAAATGTAACATTTTAGAAAATAAATCAAAAATAATACATTGATTACAGTTTTTTGAGAGAACTGGCAGGTCAGACTGCTTAAATGTTTAGAAATTGGTGTTGGCCTTCACAACCAAAATCGGTGCATTTCTGCCTAATTCATCACTTGCATCTCAGGAAAGACCAGATTAATAATATTGTGAATTTTTTTCTGTTTTTGAAAACTTTGGCTATCTGAGTTTTCTATATGTTGTTTTGCATAAATCTTTGATTTTATGTAATCATAATTCTTCTTTTGTGAACTGTGACCTGCTGTAAAGGGCGCCCTATTGCTGCTACAGAAGCAGCCTCAGCCTCTGCTGTGTGTGTGTGTGTGTGTGGCACACGGAGGTTAAAAAGCCTTGGCTCTGGGCCTTTGTGGCAGCGCTGCTCTGCTCACACCGACCTGGCAGACTCCGCGTCTCAGCCAAAAAGTCAGAACCTTTTCAGAGGGATCAGCGCCAAACTGGCTGAGAGTTTTCTTTGTTTAAAAAATAAATAAATAAATGAATAAGACAGCGAGCATCAATCACTCCAGCTCTGGACCAAGGCGGATAAAAGTCACCTGCACTCCAAAAGAAGTCATCCTTGCCAGCTCATGTGAACGTGATTTCTGCCCCCGTGTTTTAAATAAAAGGTGTGAAACAAAAGGTGTGCTGGGCCGAACCAGGAGCGCTCTGCCTCTTCACCATGGCTCAGTTGGCTCAGTAACATGCTGGAAGCAGACTGCAGCACCAGGCATGTCAGCTCCACTTTACTAAATCCAGCAGGGACCGGACCGCCACTCTGAAGTTGCAAGTGTGGTATTCTGGCCACAGAGGGCGGTGGGGGTCTGAGTGACATTTCATTAACCCTGTAAAGGGTCATTTTAGCACAAACTGGCTCAAGAACATGATTTAAAATGTGAAAAAGTTGCATAGTATAGCTTTAAATGCAGTCAGGCAGGTGCTGCTCGTCCAGCCTTACCCAGACCTGACCAGTCGATGGTTTGCTGCTCAACACTCCAGCTTGGTGAGCTTTGCAGCGCTCCATTCAATATCCAACATTGAACTTGGTGATGAAAACCTTGCAGGCAGCTGCCCCACCACGGATCCTCTTGTTTTTCGACATTATTGCCAGAATAAGTTCTGAACTCTCCTGCTACTCCAGAATTCTCCCGACCACGAGCTTTAGCAGTCACTGGTTACGTTGTTTATCAGGGTTGAGTTTCTGACTGAAACACATTTATTTAAAGCAACAGTACAGTGTTTTTAACACTTTTGCTTAAGTGGTTTCAGTGATTCTTGAGGCAGAAACGTTACCAACTTCTGATTGTACAGGACTCCGTAGCCCTCTGCTGACCAGAGACTACACTTGTGGTTTGGGTAGGTTCACTAGGTGGAGCTCTCTACCGGCCTTTCAGCTGTTTACTCTCCTGGTAGCTAATATAAAGGCTAGCAGTTAGCTTTAATGTTTGCGGACCATCAATAAGCTGACATGCCTGGTGCTGCAGTCTGCTTCCAGCATGTTTCCTGCATGTTTTAGATCATGAACACAGCTGATTTGTTAGATTTAGTGATGAACCGCTCCTGTAGACACTAATGAAGGCTGAGGAGACGTTTCAGCTGTTAGATTAAGGTGTTAAAAAGACCAACGCACAGCCAGGAGATATGTTTACCTTTTGGTTTCACTAATGGACACTAGGGGGTGCTAAAAACAAGCCAAAACTGCCTAGCATCCCTTTAAAGGAGTCAATACCGTGGATATCTACGTCCTATTATAGTCTTTTAGACCATTAACATAAATTGTATTGGAAAAATAAATAAAAAATGTGCTTTTCTGATCCTTTTTTGTAAAGGGCATATTTTCTAGCGAGATCACACGATATTTCTCGGACGCGCGTGGGACTGAGGAGCGCGTTGATTGGTGGAAGAAAGCAGAATGAAGCTTCAGCGTCTCGCTCCAAAACAACAAAAGTTATAACTGAACCCGACCTGGCAGTGACCTACGGGATCCAACTGTGTATGTACGAGCCCTCGCCTCGCCTCGTGCGTAATGGCGTCCTCGCTTGTTGTTGAGTTGGGACAAAGCAAGCTAACAGCCAGGCATCGGCTCTTATGCTGTTGTGAAGATGGAATACACAAACCGATCGGAGTTTTGTTTCCCATAACACGGATTATAACACGAGTCGTCAACGGTAAGACATCATTTATGCGTTTCACGTTATGAAATGAGCTTTGTTGTGCTGGTTTGTTCGTCGCTGGTTCATATTTGTTTATATTCGACCTTTGTGACGACATATAGGCCAGAACTCAAGTTCTGGTGTTGGAGTGCGCGTGCTCGTGGGGTGCATGTGAGCTGGTTGAAGAAGGCAAGATTAAACAAACGCTTCAATGTTAAATATCGGCTTCTCAGCCAGTGAAAAATCATTAGGAAGCCATTAGACATTTTTTTTAAGTGGAAAAGTGAAGCTTTCAGGTGATGACTCCTTTAACAACAGGTGTGGCCACACAGTACGTTACAAAAATTCTATTTTATAATAAAAGAAGTTTTCAGAAGACACAGAAAAGATGGGGAAATGCACGTTGACCAGGTGTTGCAGATGAGGGTTTGAAAGAGAAACAAGAAAATAAAAACCAAACAGAAACTTGTTTATTTTTTTATTTTTTGCTTGCAGACAAAAAAAGATTTCCATGAAAGTTTAGAAACAATAAATAAATTAGCTACTGAAAGGTGTCGGCTATTAAAGCAGTTGAAGAATGACAGAAAGGCTCGACTTTGCAAAATTACAGCGCTCAAATGAACTCGATGATAAGAGCCAAAGCGATGATTGGCCTGCTGATTGGTGTGTGCATAAATCCTACACGGTCTCAGTAAAAACAGCAGAGTAAAGCAGAGAAACATTGTTTTTTACCCACATATATGAAACGTTTACAAAGTTAAAAACTGAGCCAAGTGCTTCTGGTGTCCCTAAAATATTGTCTGAAACTTGAGGACCACCTGAAAGTTTTACAAGTTTACCCGTATTGGAGCAAATAACTGTGCTAATAACGCCGTCTTTAAGTCGTTGGCTTATTTTGGTGGCAGAGAAAAGCCGTCGCCTTCATAAAGACGTCATTATTACCAAGTACTCGTGTTTTCATGCATACAGTATCAGAGTAAAAACCGTTGTGTAGAAATGCAAATGTCACAATTTGACCAAGTTTGTAGCTTCACTGATGAGGTAACGTTGCTTGTTTCCTGAAGTAGAGCAGTTGTGTTGTTGTGTTCCTGGAGTTTGGATTCAAATGAACTCGTTTCATTAGGATTACTTTATTACCCGTTTAAAAACTAAAGGATACACCCTAAAGAGGAAGCGTTTTGAAGCAGGACCTGTGTAGTAAATATGTATTTATTATATTATTTATTCTGTAATCATACAAGAGGTGTTTTACAACTGATTTGGATTATTTTAGTAAAGCACCACTCTGGTTAAGAGAGATATTTTAATTAGTTTAAAAACTGAATTGTTGAGACAAATCAAAGTAAAAGTCGTCCTTAAATCTAGACTTTATATAAAAGTCGGCATTAATAGCTGATATGATGCATTGCTTTGCTTTCTGTGGATTTGTGACGTAATAATGACTTAAAACAGTACTTTTTGGTTCCATTATGTCATTTTTCCCTTTCATGAGTTTGGCTCTGCTGACGCCACATCACGCCTCCCGTTTCCATCCCGTAATTCAAACCGAGTGGACCCAAACCGCTGACTCATGGCGGTTTATTACCAGTAGTTTATGATTCTTTTTGCATTATTATAAATGTTGATGATAAAATCACTCAAAAATGAAAACACAAGTAAAATAACATCCTCCCAGGTTTGTCTTCTATTTGAACAAACGCACAGAAACAGAATGGCACTGATTTGTGAGGCTTTAAAAACCGGACAGAAGGGTTTTCCTAAGCGTTGGTTTAGTTCCTCCATGACTCAGCAAAAAGAGACATCTCTTTGTTTTTTTGTCGTACAGAAACCTTTTGTTTATTTTTGTAAAAACGGGGCCAGATAAAAGCCCGAGTCGTCGCCACAGAGAAGGAAAATAAAAAAGTCAGAAGCAGAGTGGATCTTTACCTCATCCCAACTAAAACCAGGCGAGGCGTCTCCACGCCTCCAGCTCAGTGACCGTGACCCAGAGTTCACGTCCAAGGCACAAACTCCAGGTTTAACGCCACAAGGTCCGTCGCTGGGTCCCGACCCGTCAGCTGAGAAAACACTGATGAGTCATCCGAGGGGGAGGAGTCAACTTTAAACCGTGGAGTTAAGAGATAAAAGGAGAATCTAATATTTGTCCTTTTACAGGTGAATGTTCCTCACCCGTCTGCTCATGTCTGCTCCTCAGCCTGAGGCTGTGATTGGCCGCCATCTTCAGATTCCTCCTGCATCGCATCATCCACCTCCTCGTCTGGCTCCTCCTCCTTTACCTCCCTGACGCGGTCGTCGTTTGGAGCCACCTCTCCTTGTTCTCTCACCTCCATTTCTCCTCCACTGTCTGGACACTCTGCTGTCGTCGTCATCGCCTCCTCCTCCTCCTCTTCTTCTTCTTCTTCCTCCTCCTCCTCCTCGTTGTCCTCCTCCCCCTCCTCGGCCTCGTCGTCGCTGAAGGGCTCCTTGCCCTCCTCCACCCTCCTGGCCGTGTCTGAGAACCAGTCTCTCACCTGCTCGTAGCTCATGTTGGACTTGGCCACCAGGTCGTCCAGGTCTCTCTCGCTCAGCGCTCTGTGTTTGAGGTAGTACTCCTTCAGAAACACCTTCCCAGACTTCACCTGCAGCAGCAGCAGGAGGAGGAGGAGGAGGAGTCATGCAGGTTAGACACGAGTCTAGAGATCCCCTGAGTTTCAGCTCATTTTGAAATGTGAAACGTATAAACTGGAGTTAAACTTCCTGAAAAGCCTCCGACGAGAAACAAGAGTCAACATTCAATAGGACTGATAAGCTAACGACTAGTCTGAGCTAACCCTAACCTAACACCATGTGGATTTCTGCCATCTTAAAACAGCTGGAATCAATGAAACCTTTACAGGGCTGTCAATTTGAAATGATACGATTATCTCCACAGACATGTCTGCCAGATCAGACTCCTGGAAGGACGTAGCTGCTACAGTTAGCTGCCTGTGGTGATGTTTAAAACAATCACGTCACATAAAACCAACGATGCAACGGTTAATCAGACCTCGTTATGAAGCTCAGGTGTGTTCTGGAGGAATAAAACAGCAGCAACACGCTTTGGTCTTAGCTACATTCAGACTAGCTGTTAGCTCATCAATCTTGTCAGACGTAACGTCTCCAGAGGCCAAAACAGCTTCATTATTTATATGCTTCAGTAACATCAAAGGCATTTATAATATAATACGACAGAGGAACTCTTTTCCATCACGTTAAACTTTCACCATCATCATAGATCAATATTTAATAAAACCTTTTATTAGAACTCATTTATTCGTCTGCAGCTAAACGTGAGCTAAACTCGTGCTTCTGACCCAACAAACACCACACCTGTCTCTGATTTAATAACACATGACAGGTGCGTAAAGCCTCTACCTGCGGTTTAGTAATGAACACACCTTAATGACGTTGCCTCCCCCCCGTGGGGAGCGTCTGCTGCTGGAAGGACGACGCGACCGCCGGGACCAACCGTGGCAACGCTTCCTGGGCTTCTTCTGAGTCTTCGCTCCACCGTTCAGTGCTTCGTCCACCTTAAAGACACCGTCTGTTAGTCAAAGAGCTTTAAAGCTTTATTTAAATCAGACGTAAAAGCGTGCGCACCTTCCCGCTCTGGTAGAGGTAGTACCACTTCAGGTTGCTGTTTTTGCAGGCGTAGCGCGTGTCTCCGAACCAGTTGACCACGTATGTCCTCGGCAGGCCGCTCTCTTCCGCCATCTGATCGTACTCCTCGGGAGTCGGCCACTGCGTACGGATGAAGGCCTTCTTGAGAATGTGGAGCTGCTCTGGAGTCTTCTTCAGGATCTTCCTGGTGACGGGCGGCGTGCTCTGCCGCTCCTGGGCGGAGGATAGCGGTGAGCTCGCCTTGTCCGGGTCGCCCTCGCCATCGCTGTCCTTCGACTGTGCTGCTGAAGGTGCTTTCCGTCTCTCCGTGAACCAAGCGTCCACCTCTCGTCTCGTCAGCTTGGTCTCGGCGCGTAGCCGGCTCAGCTCCTCGTCCGAAGGCCTGTCTGATTTCTGGAAGCTGCCCTCCAGGATGTGCAGCTGCTCTGGCGTCTTTTCCTTGAACTTCTGCGGGGTAAAGTCAGGGAAGGCGTGGCGGAATTTGACACGTGGGTCGCTCGGTGAGCCCAGCAAGCCCGGAGCGTTGGCAGAAGTCGGGGAGGAGTCGCTGGCGTCGTCGCTGGAGTCGATAACGATGGTGGCGTTGATGGTGGGAGTTTCACTCAAGACGTTCTCGCTCAGGCTGCTGCTGCTGCTCCGTCCTCCTCGTCCTCCCGACACGGCCGCTCTGCTGGAGGTCGTTTCACCCAGAAGCAGGCTGTGGTGGTCCTTGGAGTTCCTCTGGTTGTAGCGCGTGTCGCTGAACCACTTCTTTATGGCTCGTTTGGAGAGTTTGGTGACCTGCATGAGGCGGGAGATCTCCTCCTCCGTAGCGAACTGCCTCCTGCCGTAGCTCGCCTTCAGCTCCGCCAGCTGCTCTTTGGACTTCTTCGGTTTTGTTGCTGCTGAATCCAAACTGAGCGACGAGCTGGCTGAAGAACCTGACATCTCGGTGTTGGGTTCGGGAGCTGAAGGTTCTGCGGCTTTGGGCTGGTTCCCAGGCACCCCCGCCACCGCCAAGGTGATGGGAGACGCCACCGGTACGGCGCTGCTGTTTCCTGCCACCTGAGTGAGGACGAGACCCGGCTGTCCGACGATCTGACACGTCTGAAAGATGGACTGTAGCCCGTTTGTGGTGGCGCCGATGTTGGCCGGGATGACGGTGATGGTCTGAGGGACGGTCTGGACCGTGCCGTTAAACTTCTTCCTCCTGGCCTCCTCCACCTGCAGCGAGAATAAAAATAAAAAACATGGAATCTTTAGAAGAAAAGATGCAAAGTGTTTTCCCAACGTGCTGCCTGGGAACTGAAGGGCTTCAAGGTGCATGAAGGAAGAATGACACCCTGTGGTCAAACGTGGTACTGCGTCAAAACCATTGAGCCTTTAGCGGTTTGTGATTATTTCACAGTAGATTTCTCACTTATTGCACCTTTAAGCTGATCTAGCAGCAGCAGTTTGGGATCAGAAACATTTACCTCATCTGTTTGAAATCACAGCAAACTCAGATCAGTGGACAGGACTTAAAGAAGAGAAGATAAAAACATGTGATGTAAAACTTCTGAAAATTTTGAAATGCAATCATCAAGTTTACATTTTTGTTTTGCACAAATCCTGATTATGAAATTATTTACAGATCATTTTCCAGACATCCAAAGAGCCAAATATGAACGCGTCACACACGTCTGATAATAACGGATGTTTATCACACAGCTGCAGGAACGCCAGAGGGTTTTCTGATCAGCTGACTGAGCTTCTATAGATGGACCTGCTGGTATGAACTTTGACCTCTGAACCAAGTGTTACTAAAGAGACACGACAGCGTCTGCTGGTCTGGTTCCAATAAAGCAGGACTAGAATGAGCTGCAGGAGGAATACGTTTAAACACGTCTGGTAGTTTTTAGAAACACGAGGCCTGATTAGAGAAAGACGGAAAACTTTTCAGGAATGGAAAAAGTGACGTAAAGAACAAAATGTTTGTCTTTTATTCGCCACATTTTTGGTTTGAATCTGAATCAAGATGGAACCACAGCTCTAATAAGAAGTGTGAGCTCCATTCAGACGTTTCACTAAACGTGAGCCTGACCCGTTTTATGTCACATCTACAGAGTTACTGACCCTCCTCTGGAGAAAAAACACACTTTCTTATTTTCATTCAAACACTGCAGGTTTGATGGATTATTGAGCAGGTCATAAAAATCCCAATGAAAACATTTTCATGCGTTTTAAAAGATTGTTTTAATTAAAAACACATGAAAAATTTTTTATTGGGATTTTTATTACCCAATTTTTTTCTAGTTTTTTAAATAGCTTTCTAAAAATAGCACTGAGCGAAATCTTTAAAAAAACTTTCCTCTTTAAAGGGAGACTATGCAGTTTTGGCTTGTTTTTAGCACCCCCTAGTGTCCGTTTAGTAGAATCAAAAGCAAAACTTATCTCCTGGCTGTGCGTTGGTCTTTCTAACACCTTAATCTAACAGCTGAAACGTCTCCTCAGCCTTCATTAGTGTCTACAGGAGCGGTTCATCACTAAATCAAACACATCAGCTGTGTTCATGATCTAAAACATGCAGGAAACATGCTGGAAGCAGACTGCAGCACCAGGCATGTCAGCTCCACTTTACTAAGTCCAGCAGGGACCGGACCGCCACTCTGAAGTTGCAAGTGTGGTATTCTGGCCACAGAGGGCAGTGGGGGTCTGAGTGACATCATTAACCCTGTAAAGGTCATTTTAGCACAAACTGGCTCAAGAACATGATTTAAATATGAAAAAGTTGCAAAGTGTGGCTTTAACAAAGACAAAGTAAATATGAAACTTGTTCATGGTGGGAGTAATCTCCTACCAAGCTGCAGTGATGCACAATTTGCCACTTTTACAACTTTTTAACTACAGTTTGTCTGTTTTGTGACATTTCCAATACAATGCACTTATAAAAAATCATACTAATAATGACACGGAATCAATAAATGAAAAAGGAATATTTCAGCTTGAATAACTTTTTCTAGGCTGATGATCTTTCAGGTAATTTAGCAGCAAAAGAACTAAGAGGACGAGCAGCTTCCAGTTGCCATCATCCATTTTTGGGTTAAAGTGTCTCTGACCGTAAAACTAGCAGGTAAAGTTCTAAATACAACTCAACTTTATTTGTTGCATCATTCAAACACAAGTTAAACTCAGAGTGTTGAAAAGATTCAAAACAAAAAACTAAAATCAAAAGATTAAATCCAGAAGCTTTTAATACTTTTCAGGGTAGAGTCTCTACTAAATCAGTGAAAACAAGGTGACTCCACTTTTCCATTTTTCCACAGGCTCTCAGAGAGAAAACGATGAGGTTTTTTTCCTTTGAAAAGAGTGAAGGATCTGACAGAATTGCAGAAATGATGAAATCAAAAGTAAAAGTAGTGAAAGAACTCCATGTTTGTGGCACCGACCTCCTCTGGCGTCCAGCTGACTCCATGTTTGAGCCTCTGAGCAGAAAACCAGACCTTGATCTGCTCCTCGCTGAACTTCGTCTGCGACGACAAGCCCATGATCTCCGACACGGACGGGTATGGAAACCTGCAGCAAAACAAAGAGTCAGATTCTGCTCTTCAGGATTCTGCCGGTAACGTTTTAGGTAAGGATTTATATATTAAAATGCATAAAATTTGAAAATGAAACAGTAGAAAGTCCAAAAACAGCCCTAAGATAAATAATAATCCTAAAACATCAGGATTTAAAGTAACACGTAAGAGTTTTTAACACTTAAAGCCATTGCGTTTAAAGTGGTTTCAGTGATTCTTGAGGTAGAAACTTTACCAACATCACATGGGCGAGCACTCTGCTGACCAGAAACTACAGAGGGAGCTAAAGGAGGCTACAAAATTACCGGCTGATGGTGACCTGGCTTTGTTGCTGATGGACTTGTAAGTTATAATATTTTTGTCCAGCAGTGTGGATCTTTTTACTTCCCGACTTGTTTAGTTTCAGTTGGATCGTGTTAGCATTAGCTCGTTGTTAGCGCTAGCTACAGCAGGCTGTGGCACGGCAGCTGTAATTCCACTTTCAACCAGGAGGACAGAGAGGCAGGAAACTTATTTATTGCTGCTTTAATAAACTTTGGGGGTGCAGAGACCTGTTGTAGGCGCTGACGAGCAGGACGTTGTTGTCCATGGCGGTGTTGTAGGTGGGGATGCTGCTGATGGGGATCAGGAGCTGGGTCTGAGTGTTCTGCTGGGTCTGGAGGGCCGACAGCACCTGGGCCAGTGTCCCTGGGGGAAGCACGGACGCACCCCCACTTGAGCTGGCTTTAATCTGCAGCATGCTAGGACTGTTCACCACAATGCTTTGAGGAATGGTCTGGACCTGCACGGGTGTGGAGACGGGAATGAGGCGAGGGGTGGAGGCGGCGGTGGTCATGGGAGCAGGTGACAGCCTTGGAGGCTCTTGGTTATCGTCGTCGTCGTCGTCACTTTCCACCTTGATCACGTCGTTGACGGTCATTTTATGAGCCGTGGTGAATTTCTTGGGCTCAGGTTTGCTCTTGATCCTCATGATGGGGGTCTTGCTGAGGGGGATGGCTTTGCGAGACGTCTCCACCTCCTCGTCCTCCACTTTGATGAAGCTGCCGTCGAAGGTGAGGTCGTTGACCGTCTGCTGGAAGATGGTCTCGTTGTTCCGCTTTACCATCGTCCGTGTGAAGTTGTCCTCGCCCGGGTGCAGCCGAGCATTGTGGGCCTGAAGCGTATCATAACTGAAACGAAGAATTATGGGTTGATAACAAAATAACAGAGATGGTAAACACTTCATAATCCAGTAAATTCACTTTAAATTTCTCAAAATAAGGCGGCGATGTTATTGAGGTTACGTTGTTTCTTTATTAATAGAAAAAATTCTAAAAATTTTAAATAAGAGAAACAAACTTACCTCAAAAACCTTAAATCGTCTAATAAAAGCTGAACTAAAAATCTATTTTTTTGTTTGTGTCAAAACGTATAACAGACGGAGGTCACACCGACCAATGAAGAGAGGTCTTTCATCAGCACTACAAGGCCCCGCCCACAAAACTAGCGTTCATCTCAAACAAAAAAAAACATCAATTCAAACAAAACAGAGAAACAAATGACGATTTTCAAACTAAATTTCCAGATTTCAAAATAAAATAATTGTTCACTCAAAAAAACTTCTGTTTTTTTCTACTAGAGAGACAAATTTTTTTATTCAAACAAAAAAATATGATTTTATTTTATTCTTAGTTCAGATTTTAATAAACAAATAAAAGTTTTAGAGATAAGGTTTTATTTTGTTTTTTTAAAAAATGTTTTGTTTGCAGATTTTCAAAATTTTGTTTAAATGTTTTAAATACTTTTTTATTGATTACCAAAGAAACAACATAACTTCCATAAGCTATTGGGTAAGCCTGAAATATTGGAGGTGATTTTTTAAAATACTCAGTGGGACATAATAATTATTAGAATAAAAACAAAACAACAGAATTTTACTGCAAAAAAAGATGACATGGCACCGATCTGAAGCCTGAAGAGAAAATTAAAGGCTAATCAAAGGATCACCTTACCTTTTAGTGTGGTAGTCACACTCCATGCAGACATAAGAGGCGTTAATGACAACATCAGGATGCTCCGTGTCCACATGCATGGTGAACAGGTTCAGCTCTGAAGTCTGAAAGCTACAGTATTTGCACTCATAGCCTCCCTTTTCCGTGTTTATGTCTATGTAGGGGTCTAGCACCCCATACTGCTCAATGTCAGAATCCTCAGATTGTTCCTCAAACAATGCAAGAACCTCAGAAGAAACTGCTGCCAAACCGTTGCTGTCCTCTGGATCTGTCGTGTCCATGACGTCCTCTACCTCCTGATCAGAGTCTATGGGTTCTTGAGGAGGGACCATGCAGGGAATGGTGGACTTCCTCCTGCTCGCCATCCTGGATTTACTGAGCTTCACCGAGTGCAGAGGTTAGTTTGAGCTGCCTTGTTGGAAGTCCATTAAAGAATGGTGCTGTCATTTAAAATCTTTCATCTGTGATGTTTAAATCCTGAAAGAGAAGAAAGAAATGTTGACTAATGATGTTTTAGATTATATACCACAGATACTTATGGATACCAATGATCTCTTATATTTTCTAAAATCCTTTAAAAACTGAAAACAAAAACTATCTAGTGGACAGAAGTGGTCAGAAAACAGTCATTGATTAAAAGGAACACCTCTTTAGTGTATTCAATATGACTAGAGAGAGAACTCCATTCATTTATGATGAGGGAAACCCAAACATCTGTTCTGGCAGAACTCGAAGCTTTCAGAAAACTGATCATTTAGCATCTATAAACATCTGTCACGGTTTAAACTAAAGCCAAACTCCAAACACCCCAAGAGTGACAGTAGCTCCCTAAATAGACAACAACTTTTTCTCCACTTAGATTAGATTTGTCTGCTGCAGAAGGGTCAATGTTCACATTCTGGGAAGCATGAGGGGGAAATGCCTCATTTGACAGGACAGACTCCAGTATTTCTATAGATAATTAAATATATACCAGTAATGTTGTTGGTCCAAGCCCAGCAGAACATCACATCACACCGAAAACGCAGCCCAGTCTGGCACACCGAGCTCTGAAGTCTCAGGTCTTTCTGATAAAACTACTTCATCCTCACAGCTAACGTTAGCTACCTCAACAAAGAGCCAGGTCCAGAACGGAGTCCTGGGAAAGAGGCATGTACACACACCGCTGACAGCTGCGTTTGTTTACCTGCTGAATCGTTCCCCGTTTATCTGCATGTTGAAACAGTTAGCTGGCTGCTGGCGGTAGCTGTGTAGCATCTCTGGGTCGGTCTGTTGATCCGCAGTCTTCCGCATTTTACCCAATTCCACCGAGTATCCCATCTGCCTCAGCCGGACACTGTTAGCTACGCTAACGGCCGAGGTCGCACTGCCTACCGAGCGTCAGCCGCACGCTTCGTTAGCCTCGTTTCGGCCCGCATTGTTTAGTCTATTGCTGTCTGTCTGAAAAGGCCAGTTTCATATAAAAGGCAACGATAGTTCGCCGAATTCAACCATTTTTTTGTAGCTGTACTGAAAGCTAGCAACGGCGGAGGAACGCATCCGGTTTGGGTGTTTCAAAGTAAAAGCTCCGACAAAGGTAATTTCAGATTTTTTAAAACAGCGTACTGACCAGAAACATTTTAATGTAAAAAATAAATTACATGAAATGTCAACTGCAAGCTATTTAAATTCTACTTTTTATATGGATAAAGACAACCAACCACTAATGGATTACCTTGTTCATTTATCTTGGTCTAATAACCAACCATACGAGAAGAAAGTGGTCACGAGATGCTTGAAACAATAATTAAACAGAACAAGTTACATTTTTTTAAACTTTTGTTAAGAGTAATATTAAACCCAGTTTATAAAAAAAAATCTTTCGTTTAAAGCGAGGTCAATACTCCTTTATTTTGAAGGCACCTGTGTGAGCCGGAAGCGACAGTTGGCGTAATGACTTCAAAGTAACTTTTTCCCCCTACATCAGCGTGGGGGCAGAGGGTTCATGTACGCCGTGACGTCAGAGAAAGAGCGTGCAGCGCCCCAAATGTGAGTTGCGCAAACACAGCCAGGCTGATATTTAAACCATTTCACTCTGATGGTTTTAAACTTATGAAAAAATTATTGAAATTATGATTTTTTTTATCAGCATCATTGAAAACATGAATTGTCAAAATAAAATATAATTAATTATATGAATGCATGTCAACATGTTTAATTGACAGGAATTAGATGACACGACATGTTTTTTTAAACAAAATAAAGCTTTATTTTGTCCATTAAAAAATTTTTTTTTAATGCAAACCTTGAAAATAAGTAGAAATCTTTAGAGGTTAATTGTAGCGTTTGTTCTGTTTTACATAAAACACACTTTTTATCCTTGAAAGCACAGATAACATTTATAAACAACACTGCATGATGTATTTTTTTGTAAAATTTCACGTAAATAAATATTAATATAACTGAGAAAACGATAATTACTGAGGTATATGGTCTGCTGCATAATATTAAAACACAAGCAATCACTAAATATCCAAACAAACTCAGGATTTCTTGAAAGTGCTCATGAAAAACTGTCGATTTCTCTCCTCATTTCCTAGAAAACACACAGAAAGTATTGATTTTACACACCAGACAGGACACTTTTAGCCAAAACAACTCTTTAAGTTGTTAGTTACCCTTTAATCATGCAGGATGCAGTGTGATTTCTCTTTTTATTTTACATTTCTCACAGATTTTATGAAAGGTTTGTATATATTATAAAAGGCAGGATCACTAAACAGTTGTTGTCTGTGCCACGTAAAGAGGATGACAGAAGGACAGGCGTATGCCGTACCTTAACGAGCTCCGTCTTGTTGGAGTTGTTTCTGTGTCTGTAGATGCACTGAGCCAGCAGAGCATAAAGCTTCTCCAGCGGCTCCACCTCAGCTCCTTCGGTTTTAGCCACAGCTCTGTTCAGCAGGTCCTAAAAACAGAATCAAGACCAGAAAAGCTATTTCTGCAGTAAAATTAACGTTTGGGATTTATGAAACATAAACCAGTAGAGTGAACGGGGACAAGATGATCTGTGGAATGCTTGTCAGGAATCAGCCATGATGAGAACATGTCCCATTATATTTCTCTATTCAGTCTTTTGTTAATGGAAAGAAAAAACAAACTCCTCTCACCCAGAAATTAGGATCAGTGTTTAAAAAAAAAAAAGTAAAATAATAAAACGATCATGTTGATGTTTTACCAGCTGCTTCTAATCAGAAATCAGAAAAGTCATTGCAGACCGGTGACTTACGTTCAGTTTGTTGTGATCGACGACCACTGGGGGGGTGTCATCTCCTCTCTCCCCGTTGAACAGCTGTTTCTGCACCGAGGCGGCCTTGCTCTCCCTCGTCTCGTACTTCCTGTGTCTTTCTAAGGAACGCATGGACATAAGGAGGCTTTTACTTTTCCACTGATACTAATTAGAACCAGATTATTCCTGTTTTGGATGGTTAAAGGCTGTGAACTGTGAGCTTATTGTGATTTAATTAAGAAAATGAATAAACATAGATGTAATAAAAGCATGATTAAAGCAGCAATCAGGGGTTTTCCCCCTTTCAGGAATATGTATGATCCATAAAAGTGATAGTCTTACCCTGTACAGTGACAGAAAGTAGGCAACACGTCAATTTCTTTTGCAAAGTCCCCCCCCCCAACAAACCAACCCTTTTTAGTTTTCTATCTAAACAGCTGGATCTAAATGATTTGATACGAAAGCTCTAACGCGGCTCCTACTGAAACAACTTCATCTAAACTAGCTCCTAAAGTAACTCCATGCAGAATAAAACAGCAACGCTGGATTTGAAGCACATCTTCCTGTGATGAGGCATCACATCTGTTCTCAGATCAGCTCTGTGTCATTTTGGCTTGATGCCCAGGATTCTGTTGTTTCTTGTTAAATCTTGCTCAGAAGCAGCAAAGCAGCACTTTCACTAGCAGTTTTATACATCAGCAGGGATCTGAAGCTCAGCCCAGTGAAAGCCCAGTTAGCTCTGGCTCCAAACCTGTTAGTTTGTTCCTAGAAGTCTGGTTTGACATCCTCCGCGGGGCCGGGGCGGTCCTGGAGGACTGGGCCCGATGCCTGAGGCTCCGTTTGGGGTGGTTGTATCCATTCATGAGAACTTTTTGTGTTCTTGTGACGACGTTTAAGTGAATTTTAGCGTTCTGGTGGCTCTGCTCTCCATCGCTGCTGTCTGAGAAGCTGGACGAGCTTAGATCAGCAGACCCGTTCACCGCTCTGGTTCCAGCAGCTCGGGTTTCTTCTGCACTGGAGTCACAGCTGGATTTGCTGGACATGGAGGAGGAGGAGGAGGCTGGGATCGCTGGCTTCGTTTTCTTGGGTTTCTGGATGACGCCGGCGCTCCACTTGGATTTTCGGGCGTGTTTGTAACGTTTCTTCTTGGGTGCTGGAAAGAGGTCAGAAGAGGGTTTGGGGTGAGAGCAGAGACGTCCATTACTGTCTCTTTGTCACTAAAGCTGCCACTTCCTCTCATCTGCTCTGTGATTTTAAGGTTTTTATGTTTAAAAAGACACAAAAACACATAAAAACAGATTATTACAGGGTTAGGGTCCAGATCGACTATGGTTTAATGATCAGCGTACCTCGTGGTTCAGTGCTGCTCCTGGATGACGCTGAGCTGCAGACGCCGTTGGTCTCCGTCCCGATCGCTAACGCTGTCATCAGAACACACGTCTTCATTCACACTCAGAGACTTTCATTCAAAACTACAAGCAGCAAACAGTTACTAGCTCTCTGCAAACTTCAGACCTTCTCCATGTTTCATTTAGTTCTGAACAGAATTAGAAACCATTTCATTATTGTTACCTCTTTTCATCCGAGACCCGCGGATTTCTTCACAGACCTCCAGCTCATCTCTGATCATGGCCCTCATGGCGTCCCTCAGAGCGCGTGCACGGAGACGGATTTGGCGATCTGACGCAAACATTAGATACTAACGTTAGCCCAGAGAAGGGCTGGTTTCTGTTAAACACCAGCCTAATCCTCCTTTATGTCTCCTACATCATTCATTTCTGTTTGTAATAAACAGCAGGAGGAGAAATCATTTGAGAATTAACCAAATTCTTTCAAATTCACCAGTAAAACTAAATGATTCTGTACAGGACTCTTCATGTGGGTTTGACTGGATCCCTGGGCTCACCTGTCGGGTAGCTGTCTGGGTTGTATTCTAGAGCGTTCTGCCAAATCAGGTCGGCGTCTGACATGAACTGAGTGACGGTGACATATCTGTGCTCGTCGATGTTGCTCAGCAGCGTGGAGAGATCCATGGGCTTGTTGATGACACTGAGGTAGTCTGGGACCTGGAGCAGCAAAAACAGCTTAAACTCACGTCTGAAAGCCAGATTACAGAAACAAAATCCTCTTCACACCTCCTCTGTGTCGACAGGTCTGGCGAAGACCTTGAAGCGCTGGTCTAGGATCAGGCGCTGCGTGATGCTGCGGAGGAGGAGGCGGAGCTTTCTGAGCACAGCTTCCTCTTCCTTCCTCAGAGGGAGGAGCTTCTGGTGAGAAGAACGTGGCGGAGGAGGGAGAGGGAGCATCTCCATGGCCTGAATCACTGATGGAGGTAGAAAGTATGTAAATAATGAGCTTTAATGTTATCAGTAAACAGAGTCACGTACGTGTTTCAGTCTTAAGGGGCGGAGGCTCAGCGGACTGGTTCAGGAGGAGGTCGTAGAAGAAGTCGACTCTCTCCTGCCGGGTGGGAACGGTCATGGTGTAAACCTGACCGTACTCCTCCCGAAACAAAACCTGAATCTGACAGAAAAACAAACACAAGTTGTTTAGAGTTTCTTCTTTTAGGCTCGTGGGGCGGTCGTGTGAACGCTGGTTAGAGTCTGACCTCTGGGTCCAGCTGCTGGTGGGGGACGTTACAGGTGGCGAGGAGGAGGATGGGAGAAAACGGGGGGATGCTGCCCAGCAGGCTGAGGAACGAGGCCCGGAGCGCCGGTCCTGCCGTTTCCCACCACTGCTGGATGTGAGGGATGTAGAGGATGCTGGGAGACGTCCGTTTGGCCTCGGAGAACACCTGAGCAGGTGGGACATAAACAACATCTTATTTATTATTCCTGCTGCTTTTTAACGTTGTTAAAGTTTATTTATGTCCATCTTGTCCAAATTAAGACAATGAATTCATACAGACGTGGCCAAAAATAAACCAAACAGATTCACCAGAACAGCTTCTTCCAGATTTAGATTCAGCTGCTCAGGTGTTATTACTCTAGAGGACACACCTGAGCACAGGCTTCCTCCGCGGAGGTGCTGCTGACTCCAAACAGCACAGCAGAGTCCAGGCTGTGGATGGTTAAATGCTCCAGAGCGTGCAGAACCGCGGGCGCCAGGTGGGAGGTCTGACCAGACTCAGGACGACCTGCCAGGAGCATCCGGGGACGGTGAGACGTCGGGTGTTTGGCTGCACTCCTGCAGGACCCGGCGGAGCAGCAACAGGCATGTTAACAGACTCAGGGTGTAGAACATCCACGGTAACAGCTAGCTAACCTGGTATAGTTAACACAACATTATGACCTGATGTGTTGAAGGAACTCACCTGACAAAGTTCAAGAAGCTTTTGTTTTTTCCTCCAACAACGTTGGAGCGGTCCTCTCCTCCACTCAGCAGCCCGTCGTCAAGGATACCAGCGGTCAGGTCTTACATCCAGACAACAGGTGCAGAGTTTAAAATAGAATAGACTTTATTGATCCCACAGTGGGGAAATTCACTTGTCACAGCAGCACCATCACTCAAAGGGTAATTAGAAGAAAAAAAAACAAGGATACATGTATATACACATAGGCAGTAATCTAGTATTGTAATCTTAGATCACTAAAAAACCACAAATAAAAGATAAAAAAAAATCAAACATCCAACAGCAGTGGTTTCCTGTTCTCAGCTCTGACTCACCTGGTTCTCGCTTCCTCTTCAGCCCCCGCTCGGCGTGTGGAAACAGCCTCTGCAGAACCTGGAGGACGCTGTGGAGGGCGGCGCCCAGCAGGGGCTGAACGATGGGTGACAGCGGTTTGGCCGGGCAGGCGGTGGAGCGCTGAGAGGCCGGCTTCATTTTCCTCACAGCTGCCACAAAGTCAAACCTGCTGACGGAGATGGAGGAGACGTCCAGCAGGAGTTTCTGGGAGGTGCCAAAGATCTGCGGATAGCGCCGGCGCAGGGCGCACAGCGCCGCCTCGGTGCACACCGCCCTGATGTCGGCGCCGCAGTAACCTGAGAAACGGGAGATTCAGGTGTTGCGTAACAAACAAAAACAGGATTGTAGCTAAAGCTGATGTGGACTCACGTACCGACACATTTCTCAGCCAGTTCATCCAGGAAATCCTCAGACGGAGGCGGTTTCCACTGGCGGGTGTGGATTTTCAGGATCTCTTTACGAGACTTAAACATGAAAAGAAGCAAAGATCAAGCAGGGTAATAATGAAGGCAGCTAACGTAAGAACGAAGTTTCACCTCTCGGTCAGGAAGGCCGAATCGTAGCTCCCTATCAAAGCGCCCTGGCCGCCGCAGCGCCGGGTCGATGGAGTCCAGCCGGTTAGTCGCTCCAATCACCACCACCTCACCTCGATAGTCCAGCCCGTCCATCAGGGAGAGGAGGGTGGAGACGATGGAGCTGTGATGGACAAAAACAAGTCAGTGATTCTTGTGAATCATAAAGGAGGGGAGAGGACAGCTGATTACGACACGACCTGTGGATGTGTTCTTGTCTGCTGGAGCGAACAGGAGCCAGACCATCGATCTCATCAAAGAAGATGATAGAGGGACGTTTGTCGTACGCCTGGTGGAGACAAGAGGCACAAATCAAGGGACAGATGATGGCTAAGCGTTTAGAAGCAACACTGCATCTGTTCCATAGACACCCAGCAGAACCATCAGTTTTAGTCCGACCTCCACCACCAGGGGGCAGCACCGTGACGTCAGACACACCTGTTAGTTACCTGTTCAAACATCAGCCGCAGCTGCCGCTCTGACTCCCCCACCCACTTGCTGAGGCAGTCGGCTCCCTTCCTCATGAAGAAAGACACCCTTCTGTTGCCATGACAACACTCGTTGGCCAACGCCCGAGCGACCAGCGTCTTCCCCGTTCCGGGAGGGCCGTAGAACAGACAACCCCTGGAGAGGCGCAGGTGTGATGAGTTTCTATGTAGCACGTTAAAGTCGACCTACACCGTGAGCGTCTGGGTCACCTGGGAGGCTGAATCTTAAAACTGTCAAAGAATTCTGGGTAGAGGAGCGGGAAGACGATCATTTCCTTCAGAGCAGAGATGTGACCTGACAGACCTCCAATGCAGTCGAAATCCACCTGAAACCAGCAGGAAGTCAGCGCGGAGGCAGACACGAGTCAGAGGACGTGTCTGAAACGTGAAGATCAGACTTTAATAAATGACTCTCTTAAACGTTGTGACTGACCGACTGATCGATGGCCAGAGGATCCGTGTCGCCTAGAGCAGCTCCTGCAGCCATCTTGCCTCTGCGCGTGCTAACGAGCTCTCCTGTGCACACGCCGAGTGGGCGGCAGCTGTAGGTAGAGTGAGACATGATCGATTAGAGAAAGGAGACTGTAACTCTGTTTAAATGCAGCAAAAATGATAGAAAATAAAGTTCAACTTTTCTGCCATGAATTCACCTGATGCTCAAGATTATAGTGACAGTTTTCAAGTCTGAGCAATAAATACATGTGGAAAATGACTAAAACCTGAAAAGTTAGTGGAAACTTCTCTACTTTGTATGTTTGCTGTTGAAATTCTTGAAAATTCCTGAGAATTGTTCAGAAAAAGAAGATTTGATCTTTAAGATTTATCTGGTTTTACGGCCTGGAAATCTAAATATGGGATCAAATTGTTTGTCGGTCCCGTTTTTGTCAAACTCCAGAGTGAAGAAATGACCTTTCCTGACCTTCTGGAGGAATCAGAGTCATCCTCATCAGACTGACTGGTGGACCTGGTGGAAGGAATAAACGGTTAGCGATAGCATCTTAGCCTGATGGCTGAGTTGAGTTCACTCAGAAAACTGCTTTTGTTGTTTGTTTCCTACTCAGTTAACGTCCAGTCTGACCTGAAGGCTCTCCTACGGCTCTTGTTTGCTGCTGAGGTGCTGGTGTTGAAGGCTCCTGATCAAAATAAAAAATGAAATCATTATTTCAGATAATTCTCCTTGTACTGAAGTCATGATCTCATTTATTCTGGTAAATCCTGAATCACACAGGAGACGACTGAGGAGGTCTATTTCTGTATCGGCTGAGTCTAACTTTAGATAAGTCATGAGGAAATTGAGCTTAATGTGCACATTTGTATGATTTTCTGGTCTTTAGAAGATGAAACCGTCCTCTAGTGTCTGTAGACGTGTGCTGCTGTACTCACTGCTGCTGTAGAGCGGTGAGGCTGGGTTTAGTTTGGCATTAAAGTTCTGGTTCATGCTGTCAGTGCTGTCTTTATCTGCAGCCGTACCGACTCCACTATCATCATCTGCATCAGAAACACCAGAGAAGAAGAAAGTTAACATCTTCCTCTTTCATACATCCACCTCTTCTTCTTCGTTTGTACGAACCGCTATCGTCCTTGCTGTCCTTGAGCGTCCTCTGAGGTCCTGGTGGGCGTCTCCTCTGGGGTTTAGTCTTCTGAAAATTCATCAGACATAAAAAAACTAAAATCAGTCACAAAATTAACATTTTATAGGTGAAACGTCTCTAGTTAGGGCTCATCATTGAGAAAAGAGTTCGTTTAGATCTGTTTTTTTTGTGTGTGAGAAACATGAAACACGTTCATCAAATGTTTATTTTTGAATTTGTCTTCCTGTCACTGAACAAACAGGAATTTTTATGGTAAAATTCAGACACTTGCTGTTTAAGTTTCACGTCACAGAAGATGTAAAGAAAAAGTTATTTTAGGAAGTCATCGTTTAAAAAGACAGATTTATTATTATCAGAACATCTGATTAACGCGTCGTAGGCTTTGTCTCAGCCTCCTGCTGTCCTACAGGAAGTATCTTCCACATCTGTCCACTGGGTTTGATGCTGGTAGTCAGGTCATGGTAATCCGCCACATATGAAGGCAACTGGACTTCTCCAAAGAAGTCCAGTTGCCTTCGTTCGAACCCCTTTGGATCACTGGTTTTGTTTTATTTAACTAAATCTGAGACAAACTAAAGCAGGTTCTTAGTTTCTAGGAAATCAGCCTCCTAACTAAAACATTTAAATCATTTTAAACTTCTAAACGTTTCGTAACTGAAACATAAACAAGCTGCTGCTGCTCAGGCTTTCAGCTGGTACCAGCTGATAGAGCCGTCGCCCCCTCCCCTAGAGCTGCTAGCAGAGGGAGACGGTCGGGGACAGATGGGTACACCGCCTTCTCCGTCAGCTGATAAGGGAGGGTGCACACCCTGTCTGAGCTGGAGCTTTAAAGCTAACTGTAAAAATGTAAACATAACGTGGTTAAAAACACCCAAACAGCTGATCTCAGAGGTGTTACTAACTCTGGTGTTGCTGACGACTCTCTTCCTCTTCTGGTCCTTCAGCTTCTTCTGCATCGACTTTGATGTGCTGCACAGAAAAGTGTTATTCAGTATAAACAAGCTGTGACACGTGAAAATCTAAAGTATGTTTATAAATGAGTTAGTTTTATAATAAGTGCTTGTTGTTGACTATAAAGAGCAGCAGAAAGACAGAACCCAGCCTAACCGACTCATGTGAGCTCAACCATGACCATATTAGGTGTTTTACTTGTTGGTCTGATATTTGCTGATCAGTTTGGGTGACCTGGAGCTTCTCCTCGGTCGACTC
The DNA here is from genome assembly GCA_006937985.1 of Aphyosemion australe. Classification (NCBI taxonomy): domain Eukaryota; kingdom Metazoa; phylum Chordata; class Actinopteri; order Cyprinodontiformes; family Nothobranchiidae; genus Aphyosemion; species Aphyosemion australe. Next base: position 298,555 of record SSNS01000416.1, on the reverse strand, counting down.
TTCTTCCCACCTGAAGGAAATCGTTCACACCTGTCACGTATTTATACATTTACACTTATTCTAGTGTCATGAATGTTTTCATACCTGAAGGCTTCTGAATCTTTGCAGATTTCCTGTTGGCAGAAGAGACAAACCTCAGCCTGACGGTACTGATCAGATCTAGATTCATCTGGAACTTTTGATGGGATTTCAGAAGCTAATGAGCTTTATAAGAAAGTTCAAACCAGTTTTATAAAATACTCCAATAAAACGGAGCTTTCTGAGGATAATGATGTCCTCTTAGCTTCCTTGAACTATGCCCTCACGCTGTTCCTGGTGAGGGTCATGAATAGGAATAGACCGATACATCGGGCCGATATTTGACATTTTTTATGCATCGGCCGATATACCTCCTTAGTAAAGCCGACACATCCCTGGGTAGCCCTGTGCTGCTGCAGAATTTAATTCTAATGTATATTTACGTTCCTGAATAACATCTGCGTAATAAATGCTCTAAAAATTATTTTCAACTAAAACTTCTATTTATGTACCAATTTTGAATATTTAACACTTGGTCAGTTAATTGATGTGTTTGGTTAACTTTAGTTAAATGCTGATTGCTGATAAATGCGACTCGAAGAAGACCCACTTCTCCATGTTGAGGAGAGTCAGGTTGTCTCCTGGGGCCGACCTTAGTCCCACCAGCCACCCCACTAGGGGCTGATGGGGAGAAGACAGTCTGGTCTTCATATAGTATTAATGTCTCCTTTTCATTTACATTGTATTTAAATAAAAGATAATTTAACATAATATTGATGATTTTCAACGTCAAGAAATAATAAATGATGAAGAGAATATAGAGGTATTAAAAAGCTGATTCTGTCATCTAAGACATTAAATTTCTCAGATTTCTACTGGTTTATGACACAACATATTAGTTTTTCTGACCTGATGGTGGTCTTTGCTCGTTTTGCACCTTTATCCTTACGTTTGTCTTTCTTGGCAGAAAGTCCCTGAAAGAACATTTCACAGGTTTGTAATTAACAGGAAACCACATGCACCCATTCTGTTATGTAATTAGGCAGGAATTTATAAATACACAGAGATTAAAAATGTATTAAGAAGGGAAACTGAAAAATATTAACATCTAAAGAGATAAATTGATAGACGATACCCATATGTTCCATAATGTAAGTAAACAGTGAAAAAGGTATTACCAAAAAACTTCGACTTTTAAAAAGCTAATAAAACATGTTTCTTATATCTTGTCCCTGAAGAAGGATCGTGACTTTTAAGTGTCTGAGACTGCAGTAAAATATGAAACAGTAAATTAGTATTAATAATAATAGTAAACAGCAGGATGTTAAAAAAACAAGTAGTTAATTCATTTTATAAAATATATTTTAGAAATCACATTATTTTCTGATGAATATTTCACATCCACCTGTTGTCTCTCATTTGAATACACCTGTGTGTTTTTACCTGTATTAAAGGGAGGTTTTGTGTTTATTTAGGTCTTCCAGACACCAGCATACTTACACCGGAAGGTCCTCGCTTCTTGGTCCGGGCCGCGGTGCTCTTGATGCGTTTCTCCGGTCGGACTCGGGTCTTGGAGCCGGTCTTAGACCCGAACCGCTTCTTAAGCGGCTCTTTTCTCCTCCGAACCCGAACCACATCCTTTTTGCCTTTGCCTCGGTTCGTTACCATGGTGACCACGCACACGCAGCTAAAACTGACCGGGTTAAGCTAGCTTAGAGGCTTTTATAGCACCGAAAACATGAAAACAACATTATCACCTCCGAGTGTTCACGGTTGTTCTGCTGAGACGAGCCTCCGTCTGCTCCGTGAGTCTAGACAGGCTGAAACTCAAACTCATCTTGATAAACGACTGAACGCAACAAGCTGCGTCAAACCTGCTAAACTCTGAATTTTGCCGCTATCTAGTGACGTCATCACGCAATGCCATAAAAACGTGAGTTTTTGTTTATGTCCACACTCTTAGCACTAAAAAATAAAGGCATGAATGCATTTAAAAATAAAGTTAATGTAAAATTAAAACATTTTATTTCTGGCCTTTTCATTTTATATACAAATGAAAACAGATGACTTCTGTTGTCGTTTTTGAACTCTGACATGTCCATCTGGAAGAATTGTTTATCTTAATGGAAACATGGTGAAGCAAGGATAAATACATTAAAAGTAAAAGAAAGAAAGATGTTCTTAAAATATTTTCTGTAGTAATCACAAGATAATTACAACCATTGCTGGAGATAGAGAACAGGGATATTTGTGGAATATAGTAGCCCATATATATTTTTCTTACTTTTATTTATTTATTTTGGGGGGGTGGGGGGGTCATTGGCTTTGGGGGAAATGACACGCTAAAGTGATATTAAGGCAGATTTAATTTCTTAAAGGAAAAATGGATGCAGTACGATGGAAGATCTTATAATAATGAGATACTATAACAAAATATAGCAAGACATTTTCTGGAAGCTCAACAAATCATGACAATGTTGATTTAAAACTTTATTCCAGAGTTCATTCATGGATGATGATTTGGATAGCAGTAACATTGTCTTTGTGGGAGAGTTTTCTGACAGTCAGCCATAGATTTTGGATGATACTCTTGCTACTGTCACCACCATCATTTGCAGAGCCATTTGTTCACAGAGGACAGGTACTGTGTGAGGTCATAATAAACTTCTAGAAGTAACTTGAGTATCCATCTTGTCCTGCCTGATGAAAAACCTGAGATGGCATATGATGACGCCGGAGGAGATGTGAGAGACAGACTGTCTCTCTGAATTCTGGAAAGAATTCTATGAGCAGCCAGTGGACCACAGGAATGCTTCTAAAGTGTCTTTTCTAAGACATGATTATGGACAGGTGTAGTGGGAGAGTGTAGGCCGAATAATCGCTTTTGGCTGTGAGAATCACACCTGTCATATTAGAGAACGCTGCCTTTAGACATGGAAAAAGTGATGTGGTGGTGAATTTTATAAAGTACATGCCTGAATCTGTTTTCTAGATCAATCGCCTAATAAATAATTGCTAAAATAAAGAAAAAACAGAAACCTTCTGGTAAGTTGATTTTATTGTTTTTATTATTTTTCTCCACATTTAGAATTAAAACAGGACTCAAACCATTATCTTTAGGGGAGTATATCATCCACACACAAACACTACCAACCATAATAATCTGGATTACAGATAATGCAAAATGTGATCAACTTGTAAAACGATGATTTTAAATATTTGATAGAAGTAGCACATTTGTAATAACCATTTCACAATCATGTCACCATTGATTACAAAGAATAAAGGTTGTAATACAGAACATTATAGTGTGAAAAGCTTGGAGTAAAGATTTGTAATGATAAAAACACCAAACGTATAAAAAATGTAGAACAGAAACAGTTATCATTGTGTTTAATTTCAATAGACGTTTGTAAAATATGTGACAAGAAGTCACATTAAAGTACATTTTCTTCATTTTAAAACCTTTCCAGTTTATTCTTATGTTTAAATTCCAGGTCAACTTTTGTATGAAGGTGCAGAACTTTCACATTTCTGAAACAAGTCATTTTTTTGTCACACCAGCAATACATTCATGCATTATTGTTGGTGTTCTTAAAGACTTTCCCCACATTTTATGTGTCATACAAGTCTGAAACAACATTATCTTCAGTGCTTTTAAGTGTTAAATGTTGAACTTTGGTTTTTAGGTCACAGGAATAAATCATTTGACTCAATAAATACAGTAAACCTTTGTTTTCATGACTTTCATTAAAATTTCTTCAATAGTAGTAATTAATGTATCGCAATTATTCTTCAATGTTTCCTTCTTTACTTTTGTCCTTCATCACACGCTCAGTTTGAAGAAACAGGTAGGATCAAAAATTCCAGATCTCAGGTATTTTGGCCACTTCCTGTGCCGGACTTCAGACACCAGCGTCTGTAGAGATTTAGTGCTGTTAAACCACAGGAGCCACATAACTCCCACTTTTTAAAGCATGTTGTTTTACTAAAAATCAATGCCGTTGTATAAAATACTAGATAAATCTACATGAAAGTAGATTTCATTTAATATTTCTAGACTACTAAAGTATAAACGTGTCTAATGAATTAAAAACAATTCTCATTTTCATGAGCAGAGTTGTTGTCAGAAGACTCCTCTGATTTTGTAGTTCAGGGTGTGTAAACTGTGTCATCATGGCATGTGCAGAACAAGAACAATAACAATGAATTCTAATTATAATAGTTTCTAAACCGACTGATTTACTTACCTTCTACATCAGGAAGAGAAGAACCATCTGAAGAACCTGTTAACAGGAGCAGAGTTAACACATATTCACTGGTAGACCTTTTTGTACTAAAATAGAAAAAATTCACAATAAAATCAATATTAATCTTTACAAAAAAATAAACACTTAACTATGGAAGAGGATTAGGGCCTATGGAAAAAAAAGATACTGACTTTAACTCATTCACTGCCATTGACGACTTTAGTCGTCATTTGCATTTTTTTACGGGGTGGGCGTCGGAACGAGCCCCCGCACCGCGAGAACAAACATCACGTGTCCAAAGAATAGAATAGACTTTATTGATCCCACAGTGGGGAAATTCACTTGTCACAGCAGCACCAGCACTCAAAGGGTAAATAGAAGAAAGATGAAACACAAAAAGTAAAAAAACAAAAGCGGATCTTCATCCATGTATGTCACACATCACGTGATCAGGAAGCGGAAAATCAATAAATTAGGAGTTTGTTTTGGGACGTTGCTGTGAAAAAAAGCAAAGCGCCAACCGGAAATGCTTCTGCAGCTCACGCTTCAACACCAGATTGTGAAAGAACGGATAACGCTAGAAATACGTTGATTCTGCCTGATGTAAGAAGTGAGTCTACTCTTTCTTTTGGTAGTTTTGGCGTTTACATGATCATAGAGCACAATGTTCTGTGACTCTTCAAAAAACAGTAAAAACGCTCAAAAACGCTGGCAGTCAGGGGCTTTCTGTTCAGAAAACGGCTGGCAGTTAATGAGTTAATCTCAAAATTCTGACTTTAGGAAAAGAGTCAAAATTCTGAAATTCTAAGTCAGAATTTTGTTTTTCTTTTCTTTGGCCCTAATCTTCTTCCATAAAACCAACACAAGCCAACAAATTACTTACTCTAAGTTTCTGGAGTGTCACTGTCACCTGCTAATAAAGACAACAAATTAATACAATTATTCACAGTCAAGTGACCATTTAAACATAAACTGGAAACTTTTATTTTAATGGATCTTCATCAAAATGTTAATTAAAAAGATGTTAAAACAGTGTATCCATTCCAATTTGATGTCAATATTAGTAAATTTGGTATAATAGGGTACAAAAATGATAAAGCACAGATACTCATGTAAGAAAACCAAAGTTATTTTGTAATTGAATGAGAAACTAAGAAATATCAAAATTTTGAATGGAGGTGATTGAATGAATAATTATAATAGTATTCAAAACCCACTGGTGTACTTACTTGTCACATTAGTATGAGAAGAAGTTGGAGAAGTATCTTTAGATGAGTTTGGAGATGAATCTGAAGAACCTGTTAATAATAACAGTTAACACACATATATACTGACATATCTTAGTGTATTAAAATACTTCATTGAAGTTGGGGGGGGGGGGGATAGTAAAAAAAGAACTTTAAGAATCAGCAAAATTCTACAGGGTACATCCACAAAGGGTTTGAAGGACAACGTGGTGATAAAAGACAAATTAACCAAATAATTTCTTATTATTATAGTGAAGTGACCAAACTGTCAGCCTTTTCCTACAAATGGGAAAATTTTAGTTTAATGAGACATCATCATATAAATGATTTCAAATTATGCTAATAGAGAGGAAACACACACACACACACACACACACACACACACACACACACACACACACACACACACACACACACACACACACACACACACACACACACACACACACACACACATATATATATATCTTCAATACCTACAACAAGTAAGGCAAGTCCTAAGAAGTCAGCTTAATGACAAGAACAAGGTCTGGGCAATAAACAGCTACGCCATGCCACTGTCCAGGATGAAACAGCCAAGATCCATAAGTACATCAAGGACAAGGCCCCAACAGATGACGTGCTCAGTGAATGTCTCAGACAATGGAGAACAGAGGAGGAGGCACTGGAAATACCATCATGGGAGGACAAACCCCTACATGGGATGTACCACCAACAGATAACTGAAGTGGCTGATATCAAGAAATCCTACCAATGGCTAGAAAGAGCTGGTCTGAAGGACAGCACAGAGGCCAAGATCTACCACACCAGACCAGACCCAAGGTGTAGGCTATGCAGAGAGGCCCCTGAGACAATCCACCACATAACTGCAGGGTGCAAGATGCTGGCAAGGAAAGCAGACATGGAACGCCACAACCAAGTGGCTGGCATAGCGTAGAGGAACATCTGAGCAGAGGATGGCCTGGAAGCCCCAAGGTCACAGTGGGAAACACCCTCTAAGGTGGTAGAGAACGAGCGAGCCAGGATCCTGTGGGCGTTTCAGATCCAGACAGACAAAATGGTGATGGTGAACCAACCGGACATTGTGGTGGTGGACAAACAACAGAGGACAGCTGTTGTGGTTGACGTGGCAACACCAAGTGATACAACATCAGGAAAAAGGAACAGGAGAAACTAGAGAAGCACCAGGGCCTCAAAGAAGAACTTGAGAAAGCCTGGAGAGTGAAGACATCGGTGGTGCCCGTGGTCATCGGGGCACTCGCGGCAGTGACCCCCAAACTGGAGGAGTGGCTAAAGCAGATCCCAGGAACACATCAGACATCTCAGTCCAGAAAAGTGCAGCTCTAGGATCAGCTGAGATACTGAAGAACTCTCAAGCTCCCAGGCCTCTGGTAGAGGACCCGAGCTTGGAAGGATGAGACCACCCGCGGAGGGTGAGATGGGATTTTTATTTATTTATTTTTTTACATATATTAAATGGGGCATGAAACACTATGGGTAATAATTTCTCACCTAGGCTGTATTTGATAAAAATGTTGATATAATGAAGATTGTCAACTGGAGTGTGAAAACCTGTTTTAATCCAAGACTCTGATCACGGCATCATAGGTCTACCATTCAGTGTGATCTTTGGGCAAAACCCATAATAATCCATAAGGGCCTTTGCACCTCACTAAGGGCTAATGCAGCAAACAGTTTGATGTTTTAGCTTTTATACAGCTGCAAAAGAACCCTGAGGAATGCACGCTATAACTTTAATATCTTCAAATATTATCAATATTTGTGTTCTTTTACATGACAACAATAATAATAATAATTAGCAGGATACTACTGAAAGTCACTTACTTTGCATCAAGGGCCTCTCCTCAGCAGACTTGGCATCACTGGCTGTTTCATTCACACAGAAAAATACACAGACACATAAACATGATCATCCATGTGTAACATCTGCTTTTGAATGTACATTCAGATCTGATAACACCTACCTTTGTATTGAGATGAGGTGTTACCAACTGGATAAAGACAAAGACCCATAAACTGTTATAGTTGCTATAGTTATTATATATGTATCTATACAGCCATTGCTGTCAAATACTCACTGTTGATGGCAACTGATGGCTGGTTATTAGGCTCTGCAAAAACAGAAATGATATAAACATTAAAAAACAGATTTTTTTACTTGTGCTTTTAGTCTAGCAAGTCATGTTGAGTTTTAGTCTTAATTGCAATTATTCTATCAAATTTATCAAATTAAAAGCAAACAAGGTGAGTGTTTTATCTAACATCCCATATAAAACAATTTCAGCTGACTTTACTCAAGATTAAGTATTTCAGAAGATAAATGACTGATAATTATAATTTAAAAAACTCACAGATGTACTTACGTTGATCATTGAGCGAAGAATCTGTAGAAGATGAATCTGGAGACCCTAATAACAGGGTTAACATTTAGACTGACACACTTTTGCAAATTTGATATGACTGAAAATGCATATTGTATTACAATAATAATAAAACTACAAAAAAATAATAACAAGGTGTTGGAATTTGGTAGAACAGTTGCCTTGCAGCTAGATGGCTGCAGGTTTTTTTATTTTTTTATTTCATTCATAAAAAAATAACAAAATGAGAAAAAAAACATACAGTGTTTACAAACCATACAAAACAAATGAATGAAAAGGAGCAGAGAGAAGAAAATTCTTATATTTTCTGCCCCTTTTTACAATACAAAACAAAGGAAATATTTTCAATATGCTCATTCCACTCTCCAATCGCTTTGCAGACCTCTTCCTAAATTATGTTAGCATAATTCCTTAATACCTTTAATTTGATACATTTTTTAAATACATTTAGTGATTTGGATTCTTTTAGATCCTTGTCCAGATTATTCCATAATTTAACCCCAACCACAGAAATACAAAATTCCTTCTTTTTAGTTCTAAACCTAGGCACCTCAAAAACAAATACTAGCTGCAACCTTTGTGCATGCAGTTTGCACGTTCTCCCCATGCATGCAGGGTTTTCTCTGGGTATTCCAGTTTCCTCCCACAGACAAAAACATGAATGGTCAGGTTAATTGGAGACTCTAGATTGTCCTGAGGTGTTTGACTTGTTGTCTCTATTTGTCCCTGTGATGGACTAAAGACCTGTACCAGGGTGTTGCATGCCTCTCACCTTTGAGTTAGGCACCAGCTCCCTTTAGCTGACTTTACTTAAGATTAAGTGTTACAGAAGATAAATTAATAATTTTTCATGGGATCTGGCTAAAGCAGATCCCAGGAAAAACATCAGACATCTCAGTCCAGAAAAGTGCAGTTCTAGGAACTAAGATACTGAAGAACCCTCAAGCTCCCAGACCTCTGGTAGAGGACCCGAGCTTGGAAGGATGAAATATTTTTGTCTTCAGCATGTCTTCATTTTTGTCTTTGGTTGCTTTTGCATTATGCTTTGGGTCATTGTCCATCTGCACTGTAAAGCGCCGTCCAATGAGTTCTGAAGCATTTGGCTGAATATGAGCAGATGATATTGCCCAAAACACCTCAGAATTCATCCTGCTGCTTTTGTCAGCAGTCACATCATCAATAAAAACAAGAGAACCAGTTCCACTGGCAGCCATACATGCCTACGCCATTACACTGCCACCATGTTTCACTGATGAGGTGGTATGCTTAGGATCATGAGCGGTTCCTTTCCTTCTCCATACTCTTCTCCTCCCATCACTGTGGTACAAGTTGAGCTGGGTCTCATCTGTTCTGGGTCTCATCCTATGGGATGTTGTTCCAGAACTGTGAAGGCTTGTTTAGATTATGTTTGGCAAACTCTAATTTGGCCTTTCTGTTTTTGAGGTTCACTAATGGTTTACATCTAGTGGTGAACCCCCTGTATGCACTTTGGTGAAGTCTTCTCTTAATTGTTGACTCTGACACACATACACCTATCTTCTGGAGAGTGTTTCGGGCAATATTTTATCTTCAAATATCATCAATATTTGTGTTCTGTTACATGAAATAATAATAAAAACAACAACAATAATAATAATAGTAATTAGCAGGATAATACTGAAAGTCACTTACTTTGCATCAAGTGGTCATTCTCTTCAGTGTTGTTTGCATCACTGGCTGTTCCGTTCACACAGAAAAACACCCAGACAGATAAATATTATCATCCATGTGTTTCATCTGCTTTTGAATATACATTCACATCTGATGAGATTGCACAGCTAGAAGGTTGCAGGTTCAAATACTGGCTGCAACCTTTATGCGTGCAGTTTGCACGTTCTCCCCATGCATGCAGGGTTTTCTCTGGGTATTCCAGTTTCCTCCCACAGACAAAAAACATGTATGGTCAGGTTAATTGGAGACTCTAGATTGTCCTGAGGTGTTTGACTGGTTATCTTTATTTATCCCTGTGATGGACTAAAGACCTGTACCAGGGTGTTGCACACCTCTCACCTTTAAGTTAGCACAAACTTCCTTTAGCTGACTTTACTCAAGATTAAGTGTTACAGAAAATAAATGATTGAATAATTATAAGAGTTTGCAAAACATAAATGTAAACATACACGTAAAGCGCTTTGGAGTCCTCTGACTCTGATCAGTATCATTTATCATATAGGTGTACTTACTTTGCACATTCTCAAGAGAAGAAGTTGGAGAGGACTCTGGAGAACCCATTAATGACAGAGTTAACATTTACACTGACACACCTTTACATATTAAAAAAAACTAAAATAAAGCAGAAAAAATAAGAATTTCAAACTTAAGAAAAAGAACATGAGAACCTTCCAGATTCAAGAGTACTTACTTGGACTGTCACTACAAGCTGTCAATAAAAACAACAAAATAAATAAATTATTCAAGTGACCAGTTTTCAAAATAAACTTGTAATATTTTAATTTTTTGAGATTATTTGTCAAAGATATATTAAAATTATGCCAATGAACAGAATCCACTTCGATTTTGTAAACATGATGTAATGTAGCACATGAATGACAAAGCAGTGTGATTAAAAAACTAAAGTTCATTTTTGCTTTGATATGTGAACAAAAACCATCAAGTCTGATCCAGAAAATACCAACTGGAGCTACTGCACCTAGTGTGTCTAAACCATTTTAATCCAAGACTCTAATCTCACTGGTAAACACAGTTTGTCTCATAGTGATTCACAGTTCTACCTTGCAGAGTGATCTTTGATCACTTCTAACAACCCATAATAAACCACACAGACCTTTGTACCTCATAGAGGATGACAGCAAACGGTTTTATATTTTAGCTTTTGTACAGCTGTAAACGAACCTTGAGGTAGTCAAGAATTACTTTATTATTATCAGATATTACCAATGTTTGTGTTCTCTACGTGAAATAATAAAACAATAATAACTTACCACCTCTGCACTTCTTCTCTCTGCACTCCTTCTTCCTATAAAGGACAAATGCAACAATGGCTCCAATAACCACAAAGCTTGCTACAACAACACCAGCAATGATAATGGGTGTACTGCCATCCTCCGCAGGAAGAGTGTGATCTAAATGAAAGAAAACATTGATTTTTAGTTTTATTTTCTGATCTCTTTCAGCATTTTGTAATTTAATGTTGTTCATCTTGCCTACTAAAATCTATAGGATTAAAATATCTACTTTCAAAACAAAAAAAAGTGTTAACGAAATAAAACAGGTGAAAAATAATTACTTAATTAAAAGATTTGGCTAATTTAATACGTAAATATTACTTGAGTAATCAGAGTCCATAAACTGGACCTGTGATTAAACACACAGGTCACATAGTTGGAAAGAACTTTATGCCTCATGGAATCTAAATGGTTTGCAAAAAGAAAAGTTGTTTTTACCCCAGGCCCTTTGAACATGAAGAAAGGAGGCATGATGAATGACCTCACAGGTGTAGGTGGACACATCTGTCTTCAAAATCTCAACACGGTCTTTCCTCTGAAAGGTGTCGTCTTCATTTGGACGAATTCCAGACGTCTCCAGTCCATCCTCTAAAGTTAGGACGCGGTCGTCTCTTCTGATCAGCAGGGAGATGTCTTTAGGAAAGAAGCCAGTGGCCAGGCACGTCAAGATGACGTTTGTGTCAGTCTTGCTTTTTTGTGAGAACAGGTGCACGTCAGGGGGAGCTGGAAAAGAAGATTGATGTTAACTACATCTAAATTCATATTTTTGTCAGTATTAAAGACTAAAACCCAGTAACTTATTGTGTTTTATACGTACAGGCTTTTTGGAGCTGCTCTTTCCCATAGTCCCTGAACTTGCTCATCCAGTCCATACACTCCTTCTCCAGGTAGCCCTTGGTGTATTCCTTCAGCACCTGAACATCATCCCACTTTCTCTTGGTTTCTTTAGCTGCATCAAGTGTGGCCACCCAAACTTGGTGATCATCGTCGAAGGACAGGAAGTCATCTCCGTCATAGTTGTACATGTCCATCCCACGAATGAACTTTACATTACCATCATTCTGACTCTCACCCTCACAGCCGTGCATCCACTGAAGAACATGGGTATCTATAGGTAAATAAAAAAATATAAAATAATGAAATGCACTTACAGGTAAGATAACATTAGAAACAGAAGACACTGTTATCAATAACAATGGGTATTGTCTCATCCTTGGACATTACCTGTGTCATTCTGTCTCATCCGTTTCATCAAGATGTCGATGTTGACCTTGAACCACTGCTGCTTGCTCTTCCTGGACTGTGTACCTTTATCCCAATACTCTTGTTCAAGATGCTCTGACATCCACGTCTGTTTGGGAATTTTCTTCTGCTCGTTGCTGTCATAGTAGTCAATCATCCTGTTGTCCAGCATTCCCATTGCCGTGAACTCATGGAAACCCGGGAGTTCCACAGGTTTGGAGAAGGCCGTGTAGATGTAGGTCAGGGAGTGGCGTTCTGAAAATAGTTAATGTCGAAAAACACAGATATTTATTTGGAAAAACATTTCATCTTTATGCTTTGAGTTGATACAAGTTGCTATGCAGGGCATGATGATCCTAGACATGCTTCTGAAGATGCTCCTCTAATGAGAAGCAAAACATTTTCAAAAATCAAGTGAAAGTCTAGTTTTTACTTTTAAAACTTCTAGGACATTAACTGTGATTTGTTTTATGTCACAAGCATTCCAATATTTACACACAATGAAACTCAAAAATTGCCATTAGAATGTACGTCGTTTTGCAGTTTCTACAAAAGGTTTAAGTCATTTTTGGCCATAAAGACCATTTCAACGCAATCAAATCTATCACATCTGCTCAAAACCCTCTCTATTCCTTTCATAACAGACCCCAAGCTGTTAAACAAGACTCACTGATATCCTCAACTATCACTGAGGTACACCGGTGTCCCTCAAGGCTGTGTACTCAGTCCTTTTCTGAACACATTTTAAACAAACATTTATTGACAACAAAAATCTATTATATGTAATAGTCTATCCATAACTCAATTAGAACTAATTGACACAAAGTTGAACAGGACAACAGGTTAAAACATATCTAACTGATTATATAACCAAAAGTAATCATATTTAGAAACATTCACAGCAAAGAGTTAATGTTATTTGATGACTTTTCAGACACTCTTCATCTTCTGCTGCTACTTAATAAAAATACCATTTAACCACTGTAATGCTGCTCAGTTTGTTTCTTTACCATCTGTTGCTATGGACAGCATAAAATAAACACATACCAGTTGAAATAAAAAGTGGCAAAGGCTGTATCTAACAATACTGGATTGAAAATTTTTACATGTTTGTGTTTCTATCTTTGAAGTTTAATCTACAGACTGGTACAAAGGAATTTTGTGGTTGGTGACTATCCCAAGTAACTAAACCAACAAGAACAACACTGGTTACTAGCCAAGTGTCATCATGTGAGATTACAACATGACAAATAAAAGCTTTCTATGTAAACTTATTTTTAGTCATAGAAAGTTGTCACAGGTAAATAAATTTTATTAACTTATTTTCAGTGTTTTATTAACATAAAACATCTTACACATTGTTTTACAGTAATGCCAATGCCTCCAAGTGGCAAACCAGAATCATCACTTTTTGTGTAATCAGCATTTGTTTGGGGTTAAGGGTATTATCTATTAGTTGTCATGTTTTTTTGATCATTTGTTTAGCTGCTAAGATGCAATATGACAGATTTAACACCATTTCTATTTCAAAAACTAATTTATGGATTTGATTTAAAAACAATAACTCAAGGTGACATCGACCGTTGACATTAGTTACTCGAGGTTTAGGACGTTTAATAACTGAGCCCAGCCAGCACACAAAGGTGGGCCCCATATGGAATCTATATGGGCAAGCTGTATGGGTCCCACCAGGGTTTGTCCACAGTTACCATGGTGGCCCCACGGGGATTTGCCTGTGTTTGAGTCAAACCCTATGATAAAATTATGTAGGCAAAAATCTTTCTGGGCAAACCCCCATGTGGCCACTGTGGAAACTGCGGACAAACCCTGGTGGGACCCATACGGCTTGCCCATATAGATTCCATATGGGGCCCACCTATGTGTGCTGGCTGGGAGTATCATCAGTTAATTTATCACACCTAGGTGACTTGATCTTTCTAGTGTGTATCCCTTTAATTCTAACCAGGAAGTTACTTAAAGAATTTTTTTACAGACACACTTTGGCACTCATTCAGTAATCTAGTCAGTCCAGTTATGTGACTGCCTCACCTTTAGTTGTTTATTTCAACCTTTCAGAGTCAGATTTAAAAACTTAAACATTTTATGTGATGCTGAGCAAAAGTGGCTTTAACTTGGAAGTATTCTGATATTTATATAACATTTCTCATAATCAATAAAACTTTTGAAGCATCACCTAAACGTGTTTATATGTATGTCTCATGTCAAATAAGATTGTATATTTTTTCTAAATGCTCATAACTCATTTAGAGACTACATTTCTGAACACAAACGAAAACACCAGATGCTGATGGTCGACTAATAAAGGCTCATGACGAGGAACTGCTATTGTCTTAAAAACATCTTTTAACATATTCTTCCTTTACGTTTTTACTATTTGAATATTCTAAAACAATAATATTCATCATCAGTGGTTTTTTTGTGTTTAGTGTTTTGTCAAACAAAAGTAGACATTACCTAGTCTATTACATGTATTTACATAGAATATTTCACATTAAGTTTTTAATACACATAAAACTTTTATTAAAGCAGATTATTCAAGTGAGTTAATATCAAAAATAAACGGCTAAACATTAACTTTTAACGACGCCACAATCTCTTACTTTCACTTTTAATATTTTATGTTTTTATTTAAACATTTTTCCAACTTACCACTGCTGACCGCCAGCCCAGCCCCCAAAAGGACCAAAACGGTGAAAAGTGACATTTTGAACCTAAGTTAGGTTCGACTTTTGTTGAAATCCTTTATCCACTGGCTGGTGTGTGTCTTCCTCCCACCTAAGAGAAGTGTTACCTGTAATTCAGGTGTGTCCTGCTTTTAGACCTGACAATGATTAGTCAGAATGCATTCAGTCCCTTGTATAATGGAGACGTTCTGTTGGTTTCACTTTGACGTCTCCACCTACAATTATAAAACAACTATTTTTACACAATTTGTCCATTATTGAAACATGATTTTAAAATAAACATCAGTTCAGCAAATGACATTTTATGTTAAACTTTATTAGATTTCAGACAAACCACACAAACAGCAGCAGGGTTTTTACACATTTTTCAAACCCAATTTTAAGCATTTTCAATGCAAGCTTACATTTTACAGCAGATTGTGTGATTTCCACATACATAAATACATACGTGTCTTAAAACGATTATTTCACTTTCTTGTGTCATAATAAAAATGGTTACATAACCAATTTCTGTGTTTTAGGCTCTTAATTAAACTGTTTTAGCATGTTTTAAACCCTAAAAACACCTGATTTATATTTTGTGAATTTCCTCGTAACACCCAGCCGCTGTCTAACAATAAAATAAGAAAAACAAGCACTTTCACTCAAAAGCTGTCTAGTAAAAAATCAAACTTAACTCATCACATTGAATCAACTGCAACTTAAAGACAAAAAAATGAAATTAACAATTGAAATAACATCAGTTGCTTTATTTAATTTGAAACTGCATTAGCAGGTATATAGTGTTCAACATAGATATATATTATCTATGGTGTTCAACATGAGCAGTTGCTTACAAGGACACTTTAAAAGTTTAAATTCATGAGGATCAGTGAACGCACCACATCTTCTTCCTGATTCTGATAACAGGAAACTTTTTTTCTGTGAGCTACTTAACTTAAGCAGCAGACTCACTTTGTTAAACCAAATAATGTCTCAGATACTCAGGAGAACTTCCACATCAAAATCCTTTAAACTAATAACCCGTGACACTTCAGCTGAAACGTTTCTCCGACCCATCTTAAATGCTACTTTAATCAGACCAAATCAGCTGTTTATCCAATGTCGTATCAAATATAACTTCTACACACGGCTGGCTCAACATGAAATGTTCACTAATTTATTCACAGTAGTTTAGGTTTTTCTACAGGTGGCACTTTGGTTATACTGACAGCTTCTCTGATCACGAGAGTTTCTGATAAAAACACATTTCCCCTAAACCTATTGCCTAGAAAGTTGTGGGAACACATTGAAAGCTGGCGTACGGTGAACATTTTAGGACATCCTCGGGTATCAGGAAAACTTTGTC
The DNA here is from genome assembly GCA_006937985.1 of Aphyosemion australe. NCBI lineage: Eukaryota > Metazoa > Chordata > Actinopteri > Cyprinodontiformes > Nothobranchiidae > Aphyosemion > Aphyosemion australe. The sequence goes on along the minus strand of SSNS01000416.1, from coordinate 282,338 downwards.
ACACATCAGACTATAGAGAATAAACATCTGGTTTCATTAAAACCTATCAGACTTTTGACTAGACTGTGTCAGAAAATCAAAGGTGTGAGGAATAACTAACAAACCATCGTGAGGCAAAACAGACTCAGAAAAACACCTTCAGATGAAACAGACTGAGGAAAATCATCAGATGTTCTCAAATAGAAGTGACTCAGAGAGACGCATCCTGCAGGTGGCGCTGTTGTCCGTTCATGGACCAATTGTTGTCTAAATACGTCATCAGCTGCAAAACTTAAGATTAGGCCTCTAACAACGCCACGATAAGGGTTTATTACTCGTCCTTGAACTCTGTACTTTTGCTACAGTTATATTAATTTGTCGTTAGGTTGAGAAATTTACACAACAGTAAAAAACGTAAGGAGCGTGAATCTGTCGCATGTTGATGATGTATTTAGATGATTTGGCCGTGACCTGACAATGGTGCTTCTCTTTTCCTTTTCTTTGCTATCAATACTTTTCCAGACTTTTGTGACTTTTTTTAACAGATACAATTCAAATAAAACACTTGACAACAGCGCCACCTGCAGGATCCTACTCTCAGAGCGTTTTGTCTAACTGGGTTTCCTGAGCCCGTTTCAGCCGACGGTGCCTCGTCTGGTGGAGTTATTCCTGAGAACTTTTTTTCTGAAACCATTTAGTAAGAAATCTCTGTTTCTGAATGAACCCCGATGCTTTTCCCTCTATGGTCTGATGTCTGAGTAGATGACGGCAAAAAGGCTGTTTGATCTGATGTCTGACCACGTTTTCCTGAGACCTGAGAAGGTCCTAAAATGTACACCGTACCGGCGGTTAGATTCCCAAGATCTATAGTTCTTCAGAAGCAAGCATTTTGAATAAAAGCTTGGCACATCATGCAATTTTCATTCATAATCAAAAGTAACAAACATAACTCCACCTGATAGCTTAAAAAATTAAAACAACCAAAAACAACCCCACAAAGTATTTATTGAGGGTTTTTGATTAATCTGATTTTATGTTAAAATACAGATTTACATGTAACCATATACTTAAAACAACCCTCCTAACCATCTCAACAGTCTCATTTCACAGCAGAAATGTTGACAGGTAAAGTTGGACAAATACAGGTGTATTAATAAGGGCTGCATTCCACTAGAAGTGTCTGCGTTTGCGCATGTTAATACCGACCCAGCACGCAGTGACAGAAGTAGAAGACAGCCCTTGTTATTAGATCTGTGTCTGTCCTAACCATGAAAATACCTGCTATGAAACAGGTCTACTGTTGTACTGTTAACCTGTAACCTGAAAATAAGCCCCTCCCACACACAACATCCTACCTGGCATACAGATGTTACGATGCTTCATCTTAAATCTAAAGATTTGCATCATTTTGTAACATTTGATAAATGCTAAATGACCCGCACTTGTATAGCGCCTTTCAGAGTCAGAGAACTCCAAAGCTCTTTACACTACAGTGCATCATTAATCCATTCACACGCTGGTGGTGATGAGCTACCATGTAGCCACAGCTGCCCTGGGGCGCACTGACAGAGGCGAGGCTGCTGTACACAGGTGCCACCGGTCCCTCTGACCACCACCAGCAGGCAAAGGGGGTTAAGTGCCTTGCCCAAGGACAGAAAAGCAGCATTCTGGCAGATTTCTGGACAACACACTCTACCTCCTGAGCTACTGCTGCCCCATATTTAGATATATTTCATATTCATATTTAGCAATATTTCATATTCATATTTAGATATATTTCACAGGTAGTTAGACAAACTTTCCTATTCTTTTACAAACACCTGTTAAAAGTAAAAATCGGAGAAATGTTATTTTATGACTTTGAACTCTATGAACTTTATTTAAAAGTTTTCTTTGAAAAGTTCAGGAAGTTGAGCAATATTTTGTCTCATAGTTGCGTAACAGTAGATTTTAGATATCTAAATTCCAGGAAAAAAATTTTCTTCCTCAGGTTTAAGAAATTATCTAGGACCACATGAAATTGATGTCTGATGAGTTTTCCTAAATTAAGCTCTTCAATCCTCCAACTGTCAGGTGAAGCGATTAGCAGAGCACATTTCTGTCCGTATATTATAATGAACTTAGACGAGGAAGAAAAAAACTACTAAAGAGTAAAAACAAAAGTTCAAAAATTCACACATTACTATTACCTTACATTCAAACCCACCTTGCCCCAAATTAATGAAAATGCAGAAGGTTTCTTGGCGGTGACGTTAAAAGATTTAAACGAGTTTTGTTTTTTCTCCTTTACTTTTAAGATATTATTGATGTGTTTTTTCTGTGATTCTTCTCTATTATGAGTAACAAGCCTCAACCTGTGGCACCTGCCTCTTTTCTGTAACTCATACCAAAGTAGGACATATTTATACCTACATGTAACCATGAAATGTAATTTCAATCCATTTTCACTGATGAAATGTATTTATCTGCTGACTTTAAAGCTAAAAATACAAAAATCCTACCTAGTCTAAACTAGACTTAATGTTTCTCTTTATCGATTCTCTACTAATCAAATAGCTACCCATGTGAAGGATTGGCTTGTCCTTAAACTAGTTTAAGAAAGCTATAAAACAAATTTATCTTAAGGATTTTTCATAAAGTAAAAAGTGCTTTAAAAACAATTCAACTGATATAAGTATGTTTTCTTTGTGCAACAGATCTGGTGGTGAAACTCTTTGCTCAACAGGTTAATCTGGTTCTGAGTCTTTAGACCTGCTCAACGCTTCCTCTGGAACCATCTGGAGAAGGATTGGGTTGGTCACCGGAGCCGTTGGCTGTTGGATGAAAAGGCAAAATTAGTTCAAATTCACAAAACTACCAACATATTAGGCAATAGAGGAGTTAAACAACTAATAATTCTACATGCAACAATTCACCAACAGAAACATGTTTTGGTCTGAGGGGTGTACAACAACAAAAAAGATTAACAAAGAAATTCTACATAAATTAAAGGAAGGATCAGAGTTAAAACACAGTCCCCTTTGAAAACTGACTTGCAGTTGAACACTAGTTGTTAATCTAGTTCTGTGGTACACTCCTCTGCAAGAAGGCAGACTAGCGTTTTGAAGTTTGTGAGATTATAACCCTCTAATCACCATCACCCTGCTGATTAAAGCAAAACATTCATGGAAGCAAGCATGTCTGCACACATCAGATCAGAGTATTTGCACAGCCATACTTACAGCTGACACCAGAGTCGCTGTCGCTAGAGCCGTTTGGCTCTGTGAGAAGATACAATTAGGTTACGAAAATGAAATAAAGCTTATCTTTGAGTTTTACAATACCTTAAAAAGATATCTATAATACAGATTCACAATCAGGCTAGTTAAGTTGAATATCAAAAATGGCTTGTTTCATGTAATTCTAAACCATGTATCATTGTTAAACATAGAAGTGGTGAATGCTTCATCACTTTGATTTGAAGCTGTAACCATTAGCTTCAAAAGTGACAAAACTATTTATTTATTCTGCAAGTTCTTCCACTTAGAAATCATGGAGGGGTCTGAGATCACATTGTAGGTGCATTCCCACTGTGAGAGACAGCATTTTAGAAAATCACTTTGTATGATTTTTAAAGAATTGGTTTGTATTACACTGCTGCACATAAGTAATTGAACACCCGAGAAAGTCAGTGTTAATATTTGGTACAGAAGCCTTTGTTTGCAGTAACAGAGGTCAAACGTTTCTTGTAGTTCTTGATCAGGTTTGCACACACTGCAGCAGGGATATTAAGTTAAAGTCCCAAGTCATCATCACACACTGGTGAAATTACATCTCTGCATTTGACCCATCCCCGTGGTGAGCTGCAGCTGTGGCTGCGCTCAGGAACTATTTGGTTGTTTAACCCCCCAATCCAACCCCTTAATGCTGAGTGTCAAGCGAGGAGGCATTGGGTCCCACTATTAAAGTCTTTGGTATGACCTGACCGGGATTCGAACCCCGATTTCCCAGTCCCAGGGCAGACACTCATACCACTAGGCCACCGGAGCTGGTATTTTGGCCCACTCCTCCACACAGATCTCCTCTAGATCTGTCAGGTTTCAGGGCTGTCGCTGAGCAACGTGGAGTTTCAGCTCCCTCCAAAGATTTTCTATTGAATTTAGGTCTGAAGACTGGCTAGGCCACTCCAGAACCTTGATATGTTTCTTATGGAGCCATTCCTTGGTTATCCTGCCTGTGTGCTTCAGGTCGTTGTCATGTTGGAAGACCCAGCCACGACCCATCTGAAGTGCTCTGACTGGGGGGGCAGGAGGTTGTTGCTCATGGCCCCATTCATTTTCTCCTTAATACAGCGCAGTCATCCTGTCTTCCTTGGCAACAAAGCACCCCCAAAACATAATGTTTCCTACCCCATGCTTCACAGTAGGGATAATGTTCTTGGGATGCAAATCAGCCTTCTTTTTCCACCACACACGGCGAGTAGAGATTAGACCAAAAAGTTCTATTTTGGTCTCATCTGACCACATGACTTTCTCCCATGCCTCCTCCGGATCATCCAGATGGTCATTGGCAAACTTCAGACAGGCCTGGACATGTGGTGATTTGAGCAGGGGAACCTTCCATGCAACGCATGATTTTAAACAATGGTGGCATAGTGTTTTACTGACAGTGACCTTTGAACCTGTAGTCCCAGCTCTTTTCATGTCATTGACCAGCTCGTCCCGTGTAGTTCTAGGCTGACTCCTCACCTTTCTTATCATCAGTGATAGAAGGGACCGTCAAACAGTGGAACCTCGGATTCAGGAGGAGCAATGTGGTTTTGGTCCTGGCCGTGGAACACTGGACCAGCTCTATGCCCATAGGGGGGTCCTGGAGGGTGCGTGGGAGGGTGCGTGCCCAACTTATTTACATGTGTTTTGTGGATTTGGAGAAGGCGTTTGACCATATACTTCAGGGGACCCTGTGGGGGGTACTCCAAGAGTATGAGGTACCACATTGCCGGCAGCAAGTCGGGCTCGTTCACGGTGAGAGTTGGACTCCGCCAAGGCTGCCCTTTGTCACCAATTCTGTTCATAACTTTTATGGACAGAATTTCTAGGAGCAGCCAAGGTGTTGAGGGGATCCATTTTGGTGGCCTGAGGATCAGGTCTCTGCTTTTTGCAGATGATGTGGTCCTGTTGGCTTCATCAGACCGTGATCTCCAGCTTTTGCTGGAGCGGTTCGAAGACGAGTGTGACGCAGCTGGGATGAGAATCAGCTCCTCTAAATCCGAGACCATGGTCTTGAGTCGGAGAAGAGTAGAATGCCTTCTCCAGGTCAGGGACGAGGTCCTGCCCCAAGTGGAGGAGTTTAAGTATCTCGGGGTCTTGTTCTAGCTCCTGGTCCTTACAATTGTTTTTTTAATTAATCAAAATGTAGCTTGCTTGAACAGCCTTCCGTAAACAAACACGCACGCATGGCTACTATGATTAGCACAGCATTTATTTCCGTGGTTTCATGTACATGCGTTAAACAAGAAAATGCTAGTTACTTGTGTAGCAAAGGGATGTGAAATCAGTAGAGCTTACTATGCTCTATTGGGTAGCTGTACATGTGTGTTTGTTTACAGAAGCCGGAGGCGTTTTCGACTGCTGTGTTACATCCATGCGCCACGCAGCAGCAGGTTACAGCGGCGCTTTGTCGTAATGTAGTCCCAAGTCTAAATCAGCTCCTGAAATGCGTATTTTTACTTCGTACTTTTTATTTTTAGTCGACATGATTTTTGAGCTCACCAGGAATAATTGGTATAATTATTGAGTAAGTTTATTCACTTTTGCACCCATTTCCATTTATTTCCATTGTTTATGCTAAGCTAAAGCAAACGGACTGCTGTCAGACCCGGAGAATTACTGTGCTGGTTACAAAATGCTTTTTTCTCACTTATCCATATATTTAAGGTGGATAATCCCTTTAAACCAAAAGTTCACTGAAGAGAGAGAAGCTGTCTTAAAAAAGAGCAACGGGTGTGACCAAAATGCTTTTTTTCATTTATCAACAAATATTAAATGCTTACAAGACCACCTTTTAAAAAGAAGACAGCAGTTTTACAATAATATTATAGTAATATATTTTATTATATTGACATTTTATCAACCCCCCCCCCCCCCTCATTTAAAATATACTTACCTTTGGTGAGAGGTGTGGTCACACCGACAGTACCACTTCCTGCACACACACAGTTTAAAAAGATCAGTTAGCGCTTGGAGAATGTTACAGATTTGTCTCAGCAACAAACTACAAATTTTAGAGCAATATTCATAAAATTGACAGTTATTACAACTTTTATGTTTGCTAAAGCTGACTATCTTTGGTGGTCATGTTTTAGCTGGCTGATCCTTTGACACTTTGAACCAAAGGGAGCAGAGAAAAGAAAATATCTTATCTGCCCCATTTCACAAAATAAAATCAGCATCATTACAACCCTATTCAAACTTTCAAACGTAAGCACAGATTTATTTTTACCACCTGATCTGATATTCAAACTACATCTTAGTTTACATTTTCATAGTTATGTAATCTTCATGTTGCATCCCAACTTTGGAATGAACTTCATTTATCCTTACGTGTTATTGACAGTCTGGTCACCTGTAAAAAGCAGCTGAACACCCTTTTATTTAAAACTGCTTTTACTTAAATCTTTTGTGTATTATCCCTTTTTTAAAGTAGAATTTATAATCATCATTCGTTTTATCATTTTATAATTTTTTGACTCTGGTCTCTGATTTTAAGATATTCTGTTATTTTGTTTTAAGATCATTTTATGATGACTTTATCTTTTGTTTTGTTAATCTTTGTGAAGCACTTTGTGATTCTTTATGTGATAAGTGCTTTACAAATAAAATTTACTTTAATTACTTAATAATAATAATAATAATAATAATAATAATAATAATAATAATAATAATAATGGATTGGATTTATATAGCGCTTTCCATTATGCATTCACTCTCACATTCACACACTGTTGATGATGGTAAGCCACTATGTAGCCACAGCCACCCTGGGGCGGTCTGACGGAGGCGAGGCTGCCATTCTGCACCATCGGCCCCTCTGACCACCACCAACACAGTCAAGTTGGGTTAAGTGTCTTGCCCAAGGACACAACAACAGCGACAGACTGAACGGGACGCAAACCTGCGACCTTCCGATTGCGGGGCGTCCACTTAACTCCTCTGCCACCATCGCCCCTTACTTACTTCTCCAGGTCAGGGACAAGTTCCTGCCCCAAGTGGAGGAGTTTAGGTATCTCGGGGTCTTGTTCTAGCTCCTGGGTCCTCATTCATCAAACAATCATAGAAATATTCCTATATTCGTTCCTATGAACGAAATTTAGAATGTTCGTACGAACAGTCAAAAGCCTGATTTATGAAACATGCGGTGGCCTCTCGTACGCACGTTACTCCCCAATCGTCTGATGATAAATCCCACATGTGCGTGCTCGTGTCCATTCACTGTCATTTACATACAGAAACACCCTCAATTAACCATATTTGGTCACTCTACGTGTGGGGATTCCATGGAGGATTCCCTACGTTCTTCCCAAAAAAAAAAAAGAAAAACTTTATTGAAAGTGAGATCGAGGCACTGGCTGCCGATTTAGAAGAGAACAAACTAGTTGCAGAGGTTGTAATTTTATTATTGTAAACGCGGTCAGGACAGAGGAGCGGTTCCTGTCATAAATAAAGGTTCAATATAAGATTAAATATGAAGAAATGTAGAGAAACAGACTGAATGTTCCATTCTGTTGTAAATTACGGTTTACATTTAAAGAGTTGTCTGCATGTTCTGTTTAGTTTTGTTCTTGTTACAAAATGTTTGTTGACACTGCAGCCTCCTCTGAGCTCAGGTATCTGCTCAGGAACCACTCTGGATCCTCAACAAGCATCAGTGCGTTCACGGAAGACGCATCTGCTCCGGAGTCTGTCAAATCCTCCAGAAACACGAGATCAGCCATGCTACAATGTCAGACACCTGTCGGTCACAGGTGTCTTTTATAGGTCATGCGACACAGCTGTTTTTCCCACTGAAATACGTATTTATTGGGTAGAATAATTAGTGGATGAGGAACACGCGTGGATGAAAGAGACCTTCAGAATTGCGGTTCCACCGTTCTACCACTAGATGTTGTTCCTACGCATGGTCTGAAGTTGTCTTATATTTAGGAACATTTTCACGCACAGGTACAAAATGATGAATACCACATAATGCGTAAATTTGTTCATACGCACGATATACACACAGATCTGTGCGTAAGTACAGTTGATAAATGAGGGCTCTGGTCCTTACAATTGTGTTTTTAATTAATCAAAATGTAGCTTGCTTGAACAGCCTTCTCCAAGATCACACACTCTACCTTTAAACCAAAAGTTCACTGAAGAGAGAGAAGCTGTCTTAAAAAAGAGCAACGGGTGTGACCAGAATGCTTTTTTTCATTTATCAACAAATATTAAATGCTTACAAGACCACCTTTTAAATTTATATTTATATTGACATTTTATCAACCCCCCCCCATTTAAAATATACTTACCATTGGTGAGAGGTGTGGTCACACCGACAGTACCACTTCCTGCAACACACACACAGTTTAAAAAGATCAGTTAGCGCTTGGAGAATGTTACAGATTTGTCTCAGCAACAAACTACAAATTTTAGTGTAATATTCATAAAATTGACAGTTATTACAACTTTTATGTTTGCTAAAGCTGACTATCTTTGGTGGTCATGTTTTAGCTGGCTGATCCTTTGACACTTTCAACAAAAGGGAGCAGAGAAAGGAAAATATCTTATCTGCCCCATTTCACAAAATAAAATCAGCATCATTACAACCCTATTCAAACTTTCAAATGTAAGCACAGATTTATTTTTACCACCTGATCTGATTTTCAAACTACATCTTAGTTTACATTTTCATAGTTATGTAATCTTCATTAGTTTCATTAAAATATATCCATCCTCAAGGGAAAAAGACCACACAAGCAAAAATAACAACAATAACAATAACAACAATAATAATAATAGTGTTCACACAATCCATAGCTGTAAAATTAGAAACTTACCAATTTGTGGACCAGGACCAGAAGCTATTAATAAAACGTTTGGGAGAAATACAGAAATACATTTTTATGTTGAAATAATCCAGTAAAATCAGTTTTAATAAGCCTGAAATTTCAAATTATACCCCAAGAATATTTAAGAATGTGCTAAATCTAGTGCAAAGAAATAAGGTACTTACCTTGTCTGACCACACGGTAATTAGCTAAAACTGCAAAAAACAAAACAATTAATGACATTTTCTGACAAAGTGAATTATTCATATCATCTTTTCACCATAACTAGAAATTTTAATTTTCACCAGTAACATCATTTTTAGAAAGCATTACAATTAACAAATAATAATTTTAATATGATGGAAATATAATGAAGATAAGAAGTAGAATAAAATCATTTTATTCTTAAAGAGCAAGTCACCCCCACATAAACCTTTTTGCTGATAAACTGTATAAATGAGTGTCTTACAGTGCTGTAGGGATTTTTAATAATTATTTTTGGTATTTTAGTGCATCTTATTTAAAATATAAACACTCAGCCTAAAACCACCAGTGTAGCGCCCTCTTCAGCTTGAAAGCCTGCACTACATTTGAATTTGAATCAAACACTGCTACTGGTTAAGCGAGGATTGTCTACGTTAGCCGGTATTTCTGACATGGCTGCACTCATAGACATGTATATAAACACTAGATGGCGAAAGCGCGAGTCGAGGGCAGCCATCTTACTTCAGACAGCAGACGCTCTGCATCAGTGGTAGTGAACTAAATGGCCTGTATTTGTATAGCGCCTTCTTAGGGTTCTACAACCCCCCAAGGCGCTTCACAACACAATCAGTCATCCACCCATTCACACGCTGGTGGTGATGAGCTACAACGTAGCTACAGCTGCCCTGGGGAGCACTGACGGAGGTGAGGCTGCCGAGCACTGGCGCCACCAGTCCCTCCGACCACCACCAGCAGGCAAGGCGGGTTAAGTGTCTTGCCCAATTACTGGACAACCCGCACTACCTCCTGATCTACTGCTGCCCTATTTGTTAATAAATATTAACGGATTTCCAAGCAGGTTGCCTTATTACAAATCTTATAACACATAGGCTTGAGACGACATATTTGCACATTTTTAAATTAACGAGCCAAATCCATCATATTTCACAGCCACATCTCTGGCGTTTATAACAAATCAAACCGTTTGAAAATTGAGCAAGCTAGAGTTATTTAAATAGTACATGCACCATTGACACACACACAGACAGTGCTGCGAGACTGCCACACACAGCAAAGCAGGATGCAATATGAGGTAGAGTCTCCAAAGCACAGGACTGCTCAGAACGCCTTTGTTTAAGGAAGACACCGCGGACTTCTCTGCGCTCCTTTGACCCGCCCACATGCTCGGAGATGCGCCCATGACATCACTGATATCTTTGCGCCAATTTTGGAGACCGCCCATGTGCTCAACTATGTCCGCATTTCTAAGGCAGCGTGGAACCACCACGGCTGGGCTGGGGCCGGCGGAGTGGAGTAGAGCCGATGCTAGCGCGCAAGTGCCATAAGAGATCCAAGAAGTCTCTGCTTCATTTTTATCAGCAAGTAAAATTATATTTCTGTACTTTATTTCGCTGGTTGAATGGGGGAAAATGCTGTGCATTCGTGTGCATTTAACTCATTCACTGCCATTGACGACTATAGTCGTCATTTGCATTTTTTTACGGGGCGGGCGTCGGAGCGAGCCCCCGCACCGTGAGAACAAACATCACGTGTCTAAAGCGGATCTTCATCCGTGTATGTCACACATCACGTGATCAGGAAGCGGAAAATCAATGAATTAGGAGATCGTTTTGGGCCGCTGCTGTGAAAAAAACGATGCACCGAACCAGAAATGCTTCTGCAGCAGTGCTTGGGCACCAGATTGTGAACGAACGGATAACGCTAGAAATACGGCGATTCTTCCTGATGTAAGAAGTGAGTCTACTCTTTCTTTTGGTAGTTTTGGCGTTTACATGATCATAGAGCACAATGTTCTGTGACTCTTCAAAAATAGTAAAAACGCTCAAAAACGCTGGCATCCACAAGCCACTGCAGAAGTGAGGTTAGCCGAGATTTAGTAATGTGCCTCTCCCTTTAACAGCATCGGCCCTGTGATCAGAAATCCGCGAATCTGCTGCTCCATCCTCCAGGAGGCAGCCCAGCGAGGTGGGCGCCCAGCTTCTCCTGTATCCCAGCCGGGAACTGCTGCTGGTCGCTTGTGGACCTCTCTGAGGGAGACTACAGAAACACCACATCTTTTTGAGTTGATGCTGATTCACTCTGAAGTCGCTCAACTGTGTTTCTCTCACTAAAAGTGCCTGAAAAGTTTCGTTAGCTTTGGGTTAACATGTAGCTAATCTCCCGCTGATCTCCGACCGTGACGGAGGAGCAGAGCATGAGCTCATAGCCCCACTCTCAGCTCCACCTCTTTTTCCATTTTTGGATTGTCTGGACGTGACGAGACACGTGACCCGGTCAAGATGGCGGTGATGAAAATCACCCAAACGTAGCTTCATTTAGACAAATGAGAGAAACGAGTGGTGCTACTGTATGTCCAGGATTAACATATGTCTATGGTGTAAACACTTAGTGGCCTCCCACTGCTCGTCTCACCTAATTAACTTCATTGAACCAGACATGGAGAAGAAAAATGGTGGCAAGTTTAGCGAGCTTCAAATCCTTCTTTCAGGATTATATAATAATAATAATAACTTACGATCTCTGCATTGCTTCTTCCTATAAAGGATAAATGCCACAATGGCTCCGATAACCACACAGAATGCTACACCAACAACAGCAAGAATAATGGGTGTACAGCCATTGTCATTAGGAAGCGTGTGATCTAAATGAAAGAAAAAAAAACATTAATTTTAGATTTTTTCTCCAGACCTCTTTCAGTAATTAACCTGTGTTAATTATTGCAAACTAAAATTTATATTAAAATATCTGCTTTAAACTATCAAACAAAAACCGTGTTAATAAAACATAACTCAATTTTCATTAAATAAATTTTGCAGTTTTGATCGTTTAATATTTGAACTTTACTTCAACAATCAGAGTTTATAAACTGATCTTATGATTAAAGACACAGTTCACATGCAACTAACCAGTTTATAAATGCTGACAAACGGCAAAAAAGAAATTTACCCCAGGTCTCGTCAACATGAAGAAAGGAGGCACGATGAATGACCTCACAGGTGTAGGTGGACACATCAGACTTCAAAATCTCAACACGGTCTTTCCTCTGAAAGGTGTCGTCTTCATTCGGTCGAATTCCAGACGTCTCCAGTCCATCCTCTACAGTGAGGACTCGGCCGTTTCTTCTGATACTCAGGATGATGTCTTTAGGATAGAAGCCAGTGGCCAGGCATGTCAAGATAATGTTTGTGTCCGTCTTGCTTTTCTGCGAGAACAGGTGCACGTCAGGTTTAGCTGGAAAGAGAAAACAGAAAGCTAAATGACATGTTCTGTTATGTCTAATAAAAGATAATAGATATGATTACTATACCTAAATCCTACAAGAATCTATACAGTAACAGACTCATTTAATTCAATAAACAGCTTTTTTTCCTCCCTGAGGAAGTTTGATTGGACAAAATATTATTTAATCACGTTCTGATGTCAAATGAGGTTGTATGTGGAGCTGTAGATGTCCTCACGAATAGATGATTGATTTTAGGCTTCAAAAACAAATTCTGTTTCTTTATGATTTTACTAAATCTACATCCAGGATTTCTGTCAGTATTAAAGATTAAAACCCAGTAACTTATTGTGTTTTATACATACATGCTTTTAGAAGCTGCTCTTTCCCATAGTCCCTGAACTTGCTCATCCAGTCCATACACTCCTTCTCCAGGTAGCCCTTGGTGTATTCCTTCAGCACCTGAACATCATCCCACTTTCTCTTGGTTTCCTTAGCTGCATCAAGTGTGGCCACCCAAATCTGGTTGTTATCGTCAAAGGACAGGAAGTCATCTCCATCATAGTTGTACATGTCCATCCCACGAACGAACTTCACACTACCATCGTTCTGACTCTCACCCTCACAGCCGTGCATCCACTGAAGAACATGGGTATCTTTAGGTAAATAAAAAAATATAAAATAATGAAATGCACTTACAGGTAAGATAACATTAGAAATAGAAGACACTGTTATCAATAACAATGGGTATTGTCTCATCCTTGGACATTACCTGTGTCATTCTGTCTCATCCGTTTCATCAAGATGTCGATGTTGACCTTGAACCACTGCTGCTTGCTCTTCCTGGACTGTGTACCTTTATCCCAATACTCTTGTTCAAGATGCTCTGACATCCACGTCTGTTTGGGAATTTTCTTCTGCTCGTTGCTGTCATAGTAGTCAATCATCCTGTTGTCCAGCATTCCCATGGCCGTGAACTCATGGAAACCCGGGAGTTCCACAGGTTTGGAGAAGGCCGTGTAGATGTAGGTCAGGGAGTGGCGTTCTGAACATCATAAAAGCAGGGGAAAAAAGTTTTTACAGGTTACGAGTACCAATAAACTTGACTGGAGCTTTGGATTGGTAATTTTTCCCCACATAATTAACCATTTTCAAAAAAGTATCATTTGGTAAATACGCTGATTATTTGACTAAATGTTTTGGAGAAACTGAAAAGTGCCATTTTTGGTGAATTTCTTCTAACTCTGAGCTTTCTGAATGTATCTGTCTGGCTCGGACCAGAACGATAAACAGCTCTGTTAGACTTTGTTTTTGATGGGGCTCTTCACGTCAAAGGCATCTTAGCAATGTTGTCTGTCTACCTGCCACCTGACTGTTCCACCTTTACCTGGAAACACTAAACTCTAAAATCATGACCTCATAACTCTATGGCAGGTTGTTTAATTAAAAGATTTTTAAGTGACATCATTTTGATACAGTCTTTTAATTATCTAACTCGTGATTTAATATCTCGCTGACCACCCTATAATAATTGTGTTATGAATTCTTCAGACTGAGGAGAAATTTGTAATTAGTTTTCACAATTAACTCAAGAAAAATAGAAAATAGAAGACATGAAGGAGAATTGGCTTGATTGTCTTTAAAACGTACAATACTATACATTCATAACATAACATATATACTTAACACCTAGTAATCCAGTACTAACATGTAAAAGTCTCTCTATATTTGAAGGTACGTGTTGTTTTTCATAAGAGTAGATGTTGGGTGTTTCCAGCCCTGCTCCACAGCAACAATGTTCCGCATGTTTGAGATTTTTTGCTCCAACAAATCAGCTTTAGGTATGAAAAACCTCCACGGATTGTCGTCAAGTCTATAAATGACCCTTAGACTTAAGCAGGTGTGTTGAAACACCTGAACCACTTTAGACAGCTATCGTGCCTGGAGAGGAGCGGGAATCACACAGCTAGCTAAACAGACTACTAACTTATTTAATATTTTAGCCTTTTTACGAACTTGGTCAACGTAGTGTTACATATAAACACACTTATCGTGCTGGTTGTCAAATAGCACACATATATCAATTAGTACAAATGTTCGTTTCTACTGCGTCACAAGTTCTTTTTTAGTTTCACTTTTGACATGAACGTTAACGTGTCAAAATAAAATAAAAATTACCGCTGCAAACCGTCAACGATGTCCCCAAAAGGACAAAGAAGACATAGATTGACATTCTGAACCTAATTTAGGTTCGGTTCGGCTGAAATGTAACCTTTGGACCGAGTTTCTCCCTTTGTTTCTCCGCGACGATAAGCGACCGATCACTTCCTGGTCCGTGTCTGAGGCGCGTTCAAGGACCCTCGTACGTTAGAGATTGTTGTTCGCCTAGATCTAACAAGATTCCACTTAGTATTTTAAAAGTAACTTTTAATAATTGTTACCAGTGTTTTATACCTTTTAGTAACACAACTACTTTATCAGACAACTGACATCGCGTTTTAATTAGTCAAAGTTATTTTAATTACAATTTCTACAATAGTACTTAAATATCTGTTGGTAACAAACACTAATCGAAGCTGTACTAGCTCAACTACCTCAGATTGAGTTAATCATTTTTTTTGCCTTGGTGGAAGATATTTTCTGCTCATACCTAGCATGTTATGACACTTACGATTCCTATATTTAAGAGGCGTCGTGAACGCTCCACATCAACTTCCTGCTGGTCTGGTTTATTTACATGAATTTATGGAAATTCCCTTAAAGGGTTAAAATAAGTCAGCAATAACTCTTTTCATTGTTGGACATTTTTACATTAATCTAAAACGTCCCTTTTCCCCACACATATATTCAAACATATGTAGAAATGTTCCATTTTTAGTGTGGTTACTTTTTCCTTTTTTGTCTTGTTATTTTCAAAGTTGCGTTTTATTTGTCTGTTCAGTCTGCGAAATTTATTGTTGTCTGTATTTTTTTTACTTTTTTGTTCGCTCTTGGACAAAAATTATCTTTTTTATGCCTTTGTTTTGTTAACTTCTGTTCAATAAAGTTTGATTGCTGCTTACATGCGCAATTTTCGTTTCGTATTTTGTTGCTAGGTAGATTATGTTGCTCCATGTTTGATTGGCAGGAAGCTGAGGCAACACTGAAGCAACAACCAGCTTTTTGAAACTGCACAAACACTTTTTCATTAATATACTTTTCAAAGTTTCATTTGAAAAGTGAAAATGTGGATCTTAAAAATTCAAAGTTGTACACACACACACACACATACGCACACACACGCACATACACACGCACGCACACACACACACACACACGCACATACACACGCACGCACGCACGCACACACACACACACACACATGCACAAAAGCAGGAAACCCAAAGGAAAAATTTTACATATAATAATTTATTGTTTGTCCTCAATTGTGTAATTTTATGTGGTTTTATTTGTCACATGGTAATCATGAAATTACAATTTATTTCCTCTTCTGCTTTATTGCTTTGCTTGTTGTGTAAAGGCAGCACTATGTAGCTTTTATTTTCAAGAATCACACAGTAACTTTTTGCATTTAATGCACTGAAGTCTATAGTCACCATCTGTGTTACCAAAGGAAATAAAACATCTCTGTACCACCACCACTTTTGGATGCTCTTTTATTGTTAGTCTCTTCTTTTATTCCATTTGAAGCGCCTATTGTTGCTTTCTCTTCTCCTCTGTGTTCCAACACCTCCATCCCTTCTTTCCTTTTCTGTCCATCTTTTCCTCCCAAATCGAAAACCAAATCCTCCTTTTTCACGACTGACAGCTTGAAGTCCTCCGGCTATGGAGGTCAGAGCATCGTTCCTCTTCCAGCCCTCCTCTCCTTCTCCTCCCTCCTGATAGTTCATGCTTTCCAAAAAGTTTTCCCCTGGGAAGGGGGACAGTGGCAGGTCAACGAGGTCCCCTCTCCGGGTCCTCAGTAGTGTCTCTTCTTCCCAGTCCATCTCTTCTTCCTCTTCCTGCTCCTCAGACTCTAGTAGGGCTTGTAGAACATCTTCAACCCAATCAGGCAAGTATTTAGGGTGCCTGGGGTTGTGTAGAGTAGCCTGGAGGTCATGGAGGACGGATTCCAGCTCTCGCCTGTTCCTTAAGGGGAAGAAGGTGCTGGAGGAGTGGGGGTATGTTGTGACTGTTTGTGGGCAGAGAAGAGCCAGGATGAGGAGGGAGAACTGTGAGGCACCGAGACAAAAAGACAGTCTCATCTGCAAACAGAATTGAGTTTTGTTAACATCATAGAGATTATCATTTCTCATGTCTAACATGTTAAAAATGGATTATATGAAGAAGCTGCAAGAACTCAGAGAAGAAAAATTCCTAGTTTTGCATTCCTTACCTTGTGCTGCGTTGGACAACTCGCTGTACCTTTAGCAACATTTGTTGCTTCTGACCTTTTTAAAAACCGCCAACTTCTCCCCTCCACGCTTTCTTCACCCATTGGTCCCTCGGCTCTCTGACGCACTCTAAGACATTAATCAAATAATAAAAACTTCATTCTTCTAGCCGAGAGATCTGGACCCATTTCAAACCGAAGGCAGAAATGCTGCGTTTAATTATGGCTCCTCGTTAGATGAGAGGCAGGGGAAGGAAACGATTCATTAAAATGTTTCTGATATAAAAATGTATCCGGGCGAGTGACACGCTTCTTTTATTGTTGTGCTCATTATGAAGGGCATTTTGCTGGGTACACATAAACACACCTGGAAGAATCTCATAATCATCCAGGGATACATTCAAACCCAACGATGCCTTATTTCCATGAATTAAAATACCACCAATCATACCAGAAACAGCGTGCAGGGCTACATGCCTCATTTGAGTGAATCATTCGGTCATTTTAAGAAAGGCTCAAGAAAGGTTTTTTTTATACCCGCAAATGCTTTGTTATGGGTAAATAGTTTGAGCAATACCTGGAAGTGGTGCACATAATTAAAATAAATCAAGATTAAACAGGATTTTACTTTTGAGGGTTGCTAACAAAAGGGTTTGAGCTGTAAAGATAACAAATGATTCAACTATAGGTGAAGGAAACAGTCAAGACTGAGAAGTTTAAAAGCATATTTACATTTGTACATCAATATTCTTCTCACAATTCAGTAGAATTGTCACTAAATAAAAAAATTTAAGAAATCTAAATAGAATGACAGCACTTCAGCTGAAGGTAGACCAAAGTGTCATCTGCATATTGTAGTATATTTCATTAAGACGTAGCCTCAGGAAAACATAAAGAGGACAATGAATTTGACCAAGAGTAGAGCCTTGTGGAACTCCTTATATGAAAGAGAATTAGGAAAAAACAGATGTGTGAAAAATGTTTTTTTCTGATTCACCTCAGTGGGATTTACTGTGACTTTTATTTTCTATTTTGTAAAAACAACCTTGAAGGTAAAAAACATTCTAAAACAGTAAGTTTTGCGAATCGAATGAAACACAATGATAATGCTATCATCCAGTTTATTACAGTTTTGACTTTCATTCCCTTTGAAAAATGAGTACAGTTAATTTGCTACATCAGTTGAATTTCAATGCTGTTAACATTGAATCAAAACGTCGTGTTTAAATTAGTCTACAAACCCTAGGTTAGAAAAAAGTCTACTTGTTGCTGCAGAACCATCAGTTAGCTGTGATGTGGTCTGAAAATATCAATATCCCTTTCTGTTCCTCCTTCTGCCTCCCCAAAGTCTCCTTGAGCCTCCAGAGATGAGATACACCCCGGTGCACTCTGGGAATCGTAGTCCAGGAAGAACACGGGGCTTTGCAGCAGCTGGTATGATGACTGATTGAAGACCGGGCTCGATGACGGCTCACTGAGTGGAGCAGTGAGCAGGGAGAGCTGCAGCTGGTCGATGGTGCTGGTGGGGAAGTGATCCGACTGGTCCGATGGAGAACAGGCTGTTGCTGAGGAGGCTGTCGCCATAGCAACGGCTCCAGAGGGAGCAGAGGGAGAGTTGGCCTGGGAGTCTTCAGAGTTAAGAGAACGTCTCAGCTTGGCTCGAGCGTTCTGAAACCACACCTGAGGGAATAACAGAGGAGAGGTAATGGAAATGACACCATTAAAAGATTTAAAATGACCTCAAAAATATATTAAAATTGATCTTAACGACAGTAAAATCAGAAATAAAAAAAAAACTTTGTTTACAAAAGTTTTTTTTTTACTGGTGTTTAATACAGATAGACCAACAGACAGACAGACAGACAGACAGATAGACAGACAGACAGACAGACAGGCAGATAGATAGGTAGATAGATTTCCCCTTTTTTAGCTCATCATCATTGTTTCTAAGGATTATCATGATGAGTTCAAATCTACAGCACGTAAACAAACAACAGAAACTTTAGACTCTGTGGATTTCTACAACAGTTTTGACATGAGGGGAACTCGGTGATGTGGACCTGCAGGACTCTCTTGGGCAGGCCGGTTTTATGAGCGAGGCAGGTCCAGTCTTTGCCATCAGGGTTGTGTTTCTGAGCAAAGTAGGACTCCAGCGCTCTCAGCTGCTCGCTGCGAAAACAAGTCCTGATTCGTTTGGTCCTCCTGCGGGTCCGTCCTCCTGCCTCATCCAGCCGTATCTCTGGACCGCTGCCAGACTCCTCCCCTTCACCTGACACCTGGATGGGACCTGTCTCTGACATCAGGATGAGATTTATCAGTAACCAGAGGTGTGCCTTCAACCCTCTTTTAACTCATTATTATACTGCCGTAGTGGTTGTGGCACCTGCAGATGCTTCTCTAATATCAAAAACCTCAATAAAACACAAACGGGTCTAAAAATGACTGGTTATAGTAACATGGGCTTTAGAGAGTAATTATGGATGCTAATAGACTATATTTAGAATTCATAATCAAGAAAGTGAGACTATTTGTGGACAATGGCTTCTCTTTAACTTAGACTTATTATTTAGAGAGACTAAATTTTAATTAACTGTTTGTATAATTTTTTATTTTAGTTGTTTATTTTAGGAAATCTTTCATTATTGTTTTATTTAAAATTGAAATAATGCTTTTTTATTTTCATGTTTATGAGATCTGGCTGATCTGAAAACAGCTAAAATAATAAAATAAATCACAACAAACAAAAATGTGGGCATCAGGAGGTTTTGAAATTAAGCAATCATGTTTAAGTGTGTTAAGATTGATAATGAAACATGTTTTTCATCCTCTTAAGAGAAATTGTAATACTTCACTAGACTTTTTATTACATGAAGATGCTTGATTATAGCTTGGAAGCAGATTTTTTATATACCCAGAAGAATTTAAACATGAACATAAACATGTTCTTTAGTCTGTAGTCTAGGTAAATGATCTCTTATTTGTTTGTTTATTTATTTAGTTAGTTAGTTTGTTTGTTTTAGTAAATAATCTCAATAACATCTAAACGTGTTTTAGTGAAACTCTAAAAAGCGGATCACATCTACAGGAGTCAGCCCTATCCAAGATGGCAGCCAGAGCTGATCACGCTTTGTTAACTAGCTGTGGTCGTTGCATAATTACCACATACGTTGAGATCATATTATTGTAATTTTGACTTAGACTGTGCAAAACACCTTTTTCAAACTTTTTTTCATTCCACAGCAAAAATTTACGTTATTTTAAAAAATCTGGTGTGAAAGACTGAGTCATGTGCATTCCTATTGGTCACACTAGGCCTTTACCTATTTAAAATGATTAAAACTTCCGTTAGGTGTCCTTTTATTCTAGTTTTGTAGCTATTTGTTACGTGATGGTGGTGCAGCCTGACCTGTTGATCGCCTTGCAGCTGACATGTTCTGGTTTATGGTGATAAGAACTATCATCACCCAGAATTATTGTTAGAAAACTGAAACCCAGTCCTGTTTGATTCTGATCACCTCCTGCCTAAAACAGCTAAAACTGATTTGTTTAGGTTTGTTGCAGAGCTTGCTGCCCTCTTGTGGAACTTGGTGATGATGCTTCCTGCAGATGTGAAGCTGGATATCAAAGAGATGATGTTTAGGTCTTCTTCAAACATTTCAATTTAAATCTTTACAACAAATGTGATCCTTTAAACATGTCCCTTTGAAGGACACCAAGAGTTTGATTGCTTTTATTTTGGAGCATGACTAAAAGTTTTATTTTGAAGGGATGAACTCTGACCCAAACGTTAATCTAGAAAGCCACTTTTATTTGAATCACTCCTGAGTTTTTCTTTTATTTGTGTGCATTTAGAAACCTCCTCACATGAAGACACTCACCTTCTTTCACGTTTGGCTGTGTGGGGTCATGTGACACCGGGTTGCCCCCCTCAACATGATAATGCGCCTGACAGTACAGGTTCGGGCCCTGCATGCAGTAAAGGTTCCCCGGCATTAATTTCACATCACATTCCTGCAGAAAATCACAGAACATGCATGCATTTATATGAGATTGTTATAAAAACAAACTGTTTATAAAACCAACCTGGCAGGAGAAGCAGTGAGGATGGAAGGCCAGGTCTCCAGACCTCATGACCATAGCGGTGGGTGGGATCGGCTGGAAGCAGCGAGCACATTGTCCGCCTCCAAAGATCCTGATGAGAACAGAAACCAGATGTTGGAATTTTATTTATGAGTCAACAAAATCAGCAGGGAAGGATTTAGACCTGCAGTAGTCCTGCTGGCAGTAGATGCTTCCATCTCTCCAGTAGAGCGAGGGGTGAGTCTGCAGCTCACACTGACACTGGCTACAGCGAAGGCAGACGCTGTGCCACACCCTCCCAGCAGCCAATAGGAAGAAGCGGTCGCACACCTGCTCGCCACATCCAGCACATATGATTGGCTCTTGGATGGACACGGCCGTTTGCACCTGAAAGAGCTCAACTGTCACTGAACAGATAAAGATGCTAGCAGGAATAACATGAAGGTTTAATAATCACGTTTTCTACGGCTGCCGTCTCCTCCACAGCCTCTTGGACTCCACCCAACTCCAACACCTCCGACTTGTCTCCCGGGTCGCTGCCATACAGCAGGTCCTCCAGGACCCGGTCATCTGGAGACATCATGATGGAGAGTTCTGAGAAAGCAGGGGATAATTATCAGCCTGCAGCGGTCCTTAGAGATGAGATGTTTCTATAAATAAAGTTTCTGTTATCATTTTATTTTATTTTTCTAATGATCTTATTACAAACCTTAAAATAAAACATGTAAACCTGCAATGACAGTTTTTTTCTTCAGCTGTTTAGAGTTTAATTTAAAGTAACTTTATTTTATATTTTTTAACCAAAATGTTGGTGAACTTACAACAAATGTGAAAATATGACATCTAAACGTTCATATCTGTGGCATTTATCAGACTTTAAACATGTTTTCTTTACTTTTGAGAGAAATAATTTAAATAAATATCTAGGCCATAATCTGCTAGGCCATTGCAGAATTTTATTATATTTTTTTAATTCTTCACATATGTGACTATATGTGAAAATAAGAGTGAGAAAAATAAAACATGAATGGATAAAATGTTCATCCACGTACAAAATCAGATTTTTTTCACAATTGCATTCAGGAATAAATTTGCAATGCAATTTATTTGCTATTTTTTAACATTTAATTTATTTGTAAAGGACATTATTTCATTAATAAAAATAAAAAAATACAGAATAATTAAACCTTTTAGGATAACTAGGATTTCACTAATTTTCATTGACCAAAGATGACCACCTGGAATGTTACAGAAGTTAATAAAGTGATGCAGATCAATAAAAACCAGTGATTACATTTTTAAATAAAAATAAATCTGTGCAGAGAACTTACCGGCCTTGTTAGCAGCTTCCTGTATGAATCCCACAGAAATTCTCTTTAAAGGAATAAAAAATAAAGAAATCCACCTTTTTGAAGCGCTGAGATTATCTTCTAAGTCTCTAACTCCCCAGCCTTTTCCTCTCTGAATCACCTGTGTGCTCTCGGCCCTCCAGGTGTGTCTGCAGCCTCTCGTCTTGTGGTTTTGGGATCAGCTTCCCCTGACCTGAGATCTGCCGCTCCACCTCATCTTTGTCCAACCATTTTCCCAGCATCTGATCTGTCGGCCGTCCCAGGTGACACGTACCTGTAAACAAGAAGCCCAGCTGGCTCAGGGAGCAGGCGAGGAGCGACGTGATTGGCTGCCCGGTGAGCAGGTGAGTGTGTGGGGCGGGGGGCTTTACACGGGGGGCCAATTAAAAGAACAAAAGGTGTTTAAAAGGACATCTGGGAGCTGCACCTGACTCCTCGTTCAGACCAAACTCTTGTGGCTTTTTCTTCCAGAGAAACACAACCATGGCGTCATAAACGTCCTCAGTGGTGGATTAGCTGTCTGACATAAAAATAAGTTAAAACTAACTCACCGTCACAAGATGATGGAATATTAAAATTCCTTATGTTCACTCAAAATGTCTTAAACTACGACTCAAAATGTCTAAAGTCTGCTGTACAAATGCTGTTATTAAAGTTTCTTTATTTAAATGATTGTAAAAATGAGTCATTTTAGGAGTTTTGATCAGAAAGCAGGTGAGCCCTCAGGAGGGAAAAGATCATAAAAGCTTGAAGAAGCTTAAATTTAGACTATTTTTAATCATTCACAAATAAAACTCTATTTTCTAATAAAGCACGTTTATTTATTTTTACTCTGGCATCCAAATCTGAGTCAGCACTGAAAACTCTAAATGACACAAATGTCACATCGCTCATGTTCATTTAGCACGCTAGGAATTTGTTACGTCCTGTGACTAAACAGGTGTTTACGGCACGGAGACCAAAGTAGCCCCCAGCAGCACTCAAATCATGACTCAGCGGTTTACAAGAGAGATCAACTCAGTTTGTTTGCTTTGAATTCTGGGTTTGGTTTCGCTTCTGAAAGCTGAAAACCCACTTTGCACTATTAAAGCGCTCATTTACTCATTTTTTGAATTACATTAGCAGGTCTCTAGTATAAGTAAACGCCTTGGAGTTGTTCTCTGTGGAAAAAAAGCTCTGGCGCTCCTGTTTCAGGAAGTAGAAGTTATTATACCAACTGTTGATGTTTGTGCTGCCTCGCGTCCTCGTTACAGTTGTGTGTTTGAGTTCGTTTACTCCAGTAGCTGCAGAACCAGAGGACAGAACATGATGGACTCCAACATTCACCCACCTTCCCTCAGGCAGAAGACTGAGCTGCCTTGAAGTCAGGATCACAGACAGATCGCTTATATTTCAAACATTACTACCGCTTCTCTTTCATTTTAATTTGTAAGATTCTGCAAACATTTATCAGTTAAATTAGCTAAATGTTCCTGCAGCTTTAGTTTCCTTATAATGTAATCCCATAAACCCGATTGTGCCGAACTCTTTCAATCTAATTCTAATCTTAAAGGCCCTATCAGTGATATTCATAGAAATCATGGTAAAAACTGCGACTCTTTAGCGCCATGCAGTTTCGAGTAAGTATTGCAGCTACGGTGGCCCACTCAAAAAGGCAACAACTCCAGCGTTCACTCCAGCTATCTGGTTCGTTTTTTTATAAAAAAGCATGAGATTGATTTATTTCCAGTCTCTGTAGCCTAACCCACACAAAGCATATAACTACTCAAGCAGGTAAAAAACATTTTTTAATGAGTGTTCAGTCTTAATGTATAATGCCACACGTAGCCCCCCCTCCCCATCCCC
>SSNS01000416.1:202665-257305 GCA_006937985.1 Aphyosemion australe | reverse complement strand
ACTGCTGCCCTCTGCTGTTTCTTTCAGGTTACAGTCGTAGTGCAAACGCGTAACTCAGAGCTCGTATGTCCCTAAATAGCTACCGTATTTCAAGATGGAGGATGACCATGGAGCGTCGACCACAATTTATGTATTAAAAATGTAAAATTTGAAGCTGAGAGGAATATTTAGAATTGCTGTTGGTGAGAAATATTAATGAAAAGGGACAAGTTTGTGCACTGGATACACAGAATTTGGTAGTAAACAGGTAAAAATATTACACATTGTGGCTTTAAGTAAAGCTTTCCAATTATAATTAATTAATTAGTAATAAACCTTTCTGGCTTTGTGCACTCATTTTCAATACTTTTTCAGTCAAACTGAGTCATCAGTACCAAAACGTAGGCCTGAAGTAGTTTAAGTTGTTATTCTGTTGGCCTGCAGCACAGGTAAAGGTACAGGGTTCATTCCAGGTGTAGACAAAAAATAAGCACACCTTCCTTGAAGAACTTATTGTGTTAAATAAATACAACATTCTAGTTTTAAATTCAGTTTATTGCTGTATTTTATCCTTTAGAAGACATCATACATATAAAATAATAATAAAACACAGATATGCTGACAAAAGACAACAAAGCATCTCACAGGAGACAAACACCGAGAGGACAGAAGGCAGGTGAACCACGGCAGGTGCATCACTGCAGGACCAGCAGTGACCAGCTGGGGGTGCTGCTGAGCTTTCTAGGACTGGGAGCATCAAAAACCAGTTACTGGTTTGATTTCAGTAGAATTAAACCAGAAACACAAAACAGATTCTTTGCTTTTTACAATACGAGTTCAAAAGAATGTGTTTGTTTTCAAGTCTGTCATAACAACTTTCTAAATATTCAAAACAACAACATTAAAATACACAACATGCATGCATGGAGAGTAAAAATGACCTCCGAGCAAAAGATCCAAGCCTTAAAAACACCAGTCAGGTCGCTTATTTACAGAAGAAGATGAAGTCAGAGAACACGGAGTGACTTTGTCAGGGTTTACGTGAGTGAGGCTCCTTAGTAGTTAACGAAGTAAAGCTGATGATTCTGCTTCTTGTTTGTGGGATCTGGATGAGCTGATCTCAGGCCCGTCGGTTCCTTTAACTTCTGGTTCTGATAGTTCTAGTCACACATTTACTTCAATCCAGAACGACCCAAAATAACCTTCACATAAAAACGTTTAGCTTAACTAAACACCTGCTACGGTGTCCTTTTTATAAACTTTACATCTTTATTTGGTCACAGCTGCACTTTTCTATGTGTGAAAATATGGCTGGAAAGAAGAGAAATCTGTACAATCTACAGTAATATACTGATAACTGACTTTATACAAATGAAAAGAAAGTCTTCATCCCTTTAAAATGAGCACAAAGTCCCCTGATAACACACACACACACACACACGTGAGTGTGTGTGTACATACGCATCACTCTCATCCTCTGGTTGGAGTCCTGAAGGCTGCAGGTCTCATCTTCATCTCTGTGAACTGGACGGAGTGGTCGTCACCTTTCCATGACTTCCAGATCACACCCTGACACACACACACACACACACACACACACACACACACACACACACACACACACACACACACACACACACACACACACACACACACACACACACACACACAGAGAGAGTCAGACTTAATTGAACGTTATAAAACAATGTTACTAGATTTTCTTCAACATTTTCATATTTTAAATGAAATCCTTCAAAATCCTAAACTTGGTTCAGCAAAGTTTCATCCAGATTTAATTTTGTTTGCTTCTCTTGTAGGTAAAGCCCAACCTTGTAGGATTTTATTGTATAACCTGAAACGTCTTCCAGTGGTTGTTGTTTGCATGTCTGAATGTTTTCGTTCTCTATGATGATCTTACCTGGTGTTTATAGTCGATCCCGTAGAGGCCGTTCAGGTTTGCTGCATGGCAGTTCTTGTACCACCAGCCTCCTTGATAGGAAATGGCACAGCGGGTGATCCCCGGTATCGGGTCTCTGTCTTTGGTTGAGAAGATGCAGTTGTTGTGGTAACTCAGAGAATCTCCTGAAACCATCAAAGAAAAGTTGTTCAGGAGCGTATATTTCCATCAAAGCTGTTTCATTCCTGTCTCACCTGCCGTTCCTCGGTACCCGTCCACGGTCAGTTTGTAGTTCCTCTTGGCCACGCTGAACGTCGAATACTGAGCGAACACGCTCTCCCCTCCGTCTCGTAGGTCAACTCGTAGATTCATCTTCGTCACTGATGTCAAGTTATGGAGCTTCTCAAGACCTGAAGAAAAAATCTGACTATTCTGAGATTTTCTTTTTGACCAAACAAGATCCAGTCCTAAGATAGCGTTGGTCCAACCCAGATATACAACATAATCACTTCACGATGAAAGAAAAACACGCGTAGGACTATAAATGACTTCTTCTGCTCGCATGTACCCTGAATTTACTCACCAAGCCAGAACTCTCCACTCAGATCTCCGAATCCTTTAACATAATCATTCCAGCCTCGGTAGAAGTCCACCGAGCCGTCCTTCCTCCTCTGGAACACCTGCATGAAAGACATGAACATAAACAACTCAACGCAACATAGAATGAGTCAAAAAGCTTAAGAAGGACTTTATATTTAAATGGACTTTAAACAATATTATGGTTATAAAATACGACTGTACCGTCCAACCACCACCATCCGTCTCCATGTCACAGTAAACCATCACCGATTTTCCAGCTCTTCCCTGAGGAAAGATCTCCACCACATCTGAAGTTTGGACGCCATTCAGCAGCTCCTGGGAGCAGTCGGTGGGGAAGGGAAACCTTAGTGTTCCTGAGGAGGATGTAAAGAGTTAGGGACAAACTCTATCTGTTCATAACTGACGTTAACGTAAAACAAAAGAGGTACCTGTGGTGAATTTAGTGAAAGTGTTGGCTGTCGGTTGGGCTCTTCTCACTGTCCGTAGGTCCACGTTATACAGGGAGCCAGGGTAAAGCCTGGTCAGCTTATACTGAGTTATATTGGGCCCAACGATGATTTCCTGCCAATAATAATAAAAATATCAGCAAAAGGAGAAAAACAGCACAGGTGCTACCAGCATATGTTGTTTTGGTGCTGGTTTAGCTGCTGGGCCAGCATACAATACAGGCCATTTACCATTAAGCTCCCCACCCAGTCCACCACAGGCACACACAACCAGTCACACCTGGGAACAGGTAACCCAACATGCATGTTTTTGAGCTGTGGGAGGAAGACGAAGTTCCTAGAGAAAACCCACGCATGCAGGAGGAGAACATGCTAACTTTGTGCAGCTGGGATTTGAACCTGTGACATTCTTGCTGCAAGGCAGCAGCTTAACTTCAACTAAAACTAAGCTTTTATCACCTTTGGTTCTTCTCCTTCAGCCTTATAGACCAGTACGTATCTGTCCACTGGCTTCAGTGATGGTGTCCAAGAGATCAGAGCCGTGCGAGGGGTGACGTCCTTGGCCTGAAGGTCTTGTGCTCCATCTGTGTCCTGCATGGAGCCTGTGGAGAAAGAAAGTTTCATTATTATGATTAATGGCTTCTGTTGTCCTCATTGTTATTTTTAACAACGACCAAAGATGAGTGTTGTTTTGTTAGGGTGTGTGTGTGGTGTGTGCTGACCACTGGTGGTGGTGAAGCTGGTTCTGGTGGGTGAACTCTCTAAGCTGCCCAGCTCACTGGTAATGGTGACGGTGTAGGTGGTGGACCCTTGAAGACCACTCAGCTGCTGCTCAGCTGCGTTTCCAGAAACGGTGACCCTGATCTCTGAACCTGCAGAGAAAAGGAACACAAACGCCTCAAAAATGGCTCTTTGTGGTGGAACACCAAGTCCTGATAAGACGTTTCACCTGCTGGAAGAGGAAGTCATCACCATCAGCTTACCTGTACCTGCACCATAGACTATGGTGTACTTGTCAACAGTAGCCAGAGCTGGACGCCACAGTAACAAAGCGTTGGTGTCGGTGACATTCACCGCCTTCAGGTCTGTGGGGGGGTCAGGGACTAAGAAAGACAGAAAAGTTAGATTAGCACCTTAAATGATATAAAATAGACACAACCCAGCCAGCACACATAGGTGGGCCCCATATGGGATCTATATGGGCAAGCCATATGGGTCCCAATAGGGTTTGTCCATGGTTTCCATGGTGGCCTCACAGGGGTTTGCTGGTGTTTGAGTCAAACCCTCTGAAAACCCATGTATGGCCCATTAAAATCTATGTGGGCAAACCCCCATGGGGCCACTGTTGAAACCACGGACAAACCCTGTAGGGACCCATATGGCTTGCCCATATAGATCCCAAATGGGGCCCACCTATGTGTGCTGGCTGGGAAAGTAATGAACTTATTCAGATAAAGAATCTCCAGATTCAGAACTTGGTTTAGACACAAACACACGAGACTAACGGTAGAAAAACATATCAGAAAATATTCTATTTTTTTATTAGGTCATCATTTTACCATCTGGTATCCTTACATATTTTCTTGCTTATTGTTCTTTTGTGTTTTAGTCTTATTACCGTCAGAGAGAACCCTTAAAACTCACGTGTTGTGACAAAGCCTTTGATTGGATCGCTCTCATCCAATCCGAGGGTGGAGATAATGTTGACCTCATAGGAGGATCCAGGAGAAAGCCGAGACAAGTCGAGGGTGGAGTCCTCAGAGTCCACCGACACCGATACTGGTTCACCTGCATGAAGGTTAACGGGAACCAGTGACTTCTGGATTGTTTAATAATGATCATATTTTCTTGCATGTTTATGTCATCTAATGAAAAAGAGCAACAAAAATATTGACTTGGTTTTCTTCTTACCATCGTCTGCGTGGGTGTATGTGACTTTGAAACCACTGACAGAACTCTTTGGTTTGGTCCACGACACAGTCAGAGAGTTTTCTGTCACCTTACTGAAAACGATGTTGGATGGGGGCTCTGGGCCTAAAAAGGTTCAACAAAGGCAATCAAAGAGGTAAAACTGACACGAAGATGCTGAAGAATGAGATAAAAGCATATTAAAAAGGAAATATCAACAAAAGACATAAAACACCACAAAGATAACAAGTATTCTATACAGAAAAGACAAAGAGACAAATAGGTTTTATACAAGTGAAAATGATGTTTTCATTATTGTTCATTCAGATATTTATTTTAGTGTGCAATGAGTTTGTGTATATATGCACAGTGCAAACATATATACAGTATACAAATTATATACTCAAACATTAATGATTGTGCAGATAATGGATCCTGGGCAGCAGCAGCAAAGGAGACAAATAAACAATTAGCAGCTCAAGTCAAACCTGCAAATACAGGAAGAAGAAATGATGATGACGCAAAGAAAAAGATCATTTTGAGAGATTATTAAATAATCACAAATAATCAGTCATTAGATGACAGAATGAAAAATTGTGAAAGTGATGTTTGTGAAAAATAATACATATTTAGGGGGTGGGGGGGTCATTTAGAAAGTAACGTAAACTCTAAAAACTAGACTAGAGTAGGCTTGTTGTAACTGGAGAGGGTAGAGTCTTGTTGCTCAAAACATGCAGAATTTTTCATTTTTAACAATAATTTTATTTTCAAATACTACTCATGCCATAGTTTCATCCTGGAGAGTGCTGGCACACGAATAAATAAATAAATATACACGCTTTCCTTCAAGTCCATCTGAAAAGCTCAGTTACAAAAACAGATAAAAACTATTTTTTTGTGTAAATTTCCAAACTTTATTTTGACTGGTGTCACCTGAATTAAATAATCAAACATTCATTTTTAACACATTAAAAAGACATTTTCTGTTTTTGCAAGTGAAATCTTGGTTTGAAACATCAGAGAGTGACCAAATGTGGTCTTACCCTGGTTTAAGTGAAAGATGAAGGGGTGTCAGTGAAGCTGGCTGTTAGCCTGGATGACAGAAAGCAGTGAAATGATGTTGTTACT
Source organism: Aphyosemion australe (assembly GCA_006937985.1). Lineage (NCBI taxonomy): Eukaryota > Metazoa > Chordata > Actinopteri > Cyprinodontiformes > Nothobranchiidae > Aphyosemion > Aphyosemion australe. The sequence continues at coordinate 251,347 of SSNS01000416.1, read as the reverse complement.
GTGGTTTTTTATGTCATCTCAGTACACTGTAGTATATGATTAGACCAGAAACATGGATTTTAGTTGAGAACAGTTAGAAAATGGGCTTTTTATTGTGATTTAGGCATTTGTTTTAGTATGATCCAATATGAGGAGTTCCTCAAGGCTGAGTGCTCGGTCTGCTGTTGTTTCTCATTTAAAGGTTTATGTTAGACAAAATTAATTAAAACTAAAAATTCAAGATATACTAATGACATTAAAAGTATTAACTCACTTTTGAGATATTAATAAAAAAATCATCCTAATGTGTCAGTTTTAAAATTTACTGAAGGCTTAAAAAGCCACGCTCAAAAGTTCAGACTTCTGTTTCCCCTGCCAGGTTTAGGGTTACGGTAACTGACTATAAACTATTGTGTTCAAATATAGTCACTTCTGAGTCCATATTAGTCATTTTCAAACCAATTACACTTAACAGTGTCTATGCTAATCTGAGATTTAACATCAAAGTGGTTTTATAGTAAAGAGGAAGTTGGTTATTATGACATCATTCATGAATACGTGTATTCCACATATTCATGGAAACGATAAAGACACACATACAATAACACAAAACAAGTCTCTCAAAGGAAAAGCTTGACATCAGTGGGTTCAAAACGAACAATAAAAACAACTACAATACATGTTCAGGTGAGAAAAACATACAATGACAAATCTGAAACTGTCCATCTCAAAGCTTACAGCTTTCAAGAGTGCAACACTTGAGCGTGAAGCATTTAATGGAAAAGTGAGGAAGTATGTGGCCAGTCCAAGACAAGTGATGATTAGTTTCAACTCATTGTGAAGTAAAGACTTTTTCACACGGAACAGACTGAAACTGGTTGAGGTACACAACAGTGAGAAAAGAAATGAGTCAGTGAAACAAGACTCGACAACACTGACAGGGAGGTTTCATGGCAGAGCAAAGGTTGATGTTGTTTTAGTGCCACCATGGCTTGTACCTGTGCTGATGACAAGCTTCTGCAGTCTGGAAAGAAGGCCAGGACCCTTTCCAAGCAAGGTCAAGGTGTAATCCGTCTGCGGAGGCAGAGGCTCAGAGCGGGACGAGCCGGCACTGCTTGATGATTTGGATACTGGTCTACCTTGGGCTTTTGGGGCTTGAGTTACAAACTTTTCAGGCACCCAGTTATTGTTATCGTCTCCCTTACTTGATGTAAATGCTGTGGTTTCTGGATCTTTATCTTGTTTTTGTGCATTTTCGATTTTCTGTAGCTCTTCACGTTTATCAGTTTCTGTTCCGCCGTTCTTCCCTTCCAGTGAGTCCCATATCAGTGTCAGTCCAGCCGAAGTTTGGTTTGTCACTCCGACAAAGTCCAGAGATTCTCGTATGACTTCAGGAGGAGAAAAGTTTGGTACCGTTCCTTTTGACAACTCAGTGTCAGTTTCAAAGAAACTTTGCACAGGAAGGTTTGTTTTTGGAAGCCCACCAATCCTTTGGGTGTCATGATGCTTTTCTGTACTGGTTCTTGATGAAGGTTGTCTCTTGGGTGGTGGGACTGGTCTTCCTTGATTTGCAGCAGCGTTCCTGCCCGGCTGGTACTTTTCCATGTGGCTGTCAGAACCTGTGCCTCCTTTATCCAGCTCTGTTCTCCGTGTGTTGATGGCAGGTTTTTGGCCACTTGTGGTGGTTCTTGGAGTTACCAGGTCATTTCCCTGTTCTCCAGACTGATTAGATGGGAAACCTTGAATAGACCTGTGAACATTGTGGTTTTCAAATCGCATTGGAAGGTTTTTAAAGGGACCGTCTTTCCCCATTTCATTTCTTTGACTTCCGGCAGTTAAGTTGCCCAAATTTTGCTTTCTAGTTTGGAAGAACTTATGCATAGGACCTCTATGTGGATACTGTCGCTGTCTCAGATTTGTTAGTGTTTTGTTTTGAAAAGACTGACCACGTAGATGTGGTTGACGGAAGATCGGGCGCCGTGAAAAAGCCACGCCCCTCCCCCCAGTGGTCTGATGAAAATCCTTGGACAGCTTTGTCCCTACCCTGTCTTCGTTTACTTCACCTACTGGACCAGAATCATCTGAATGGTTATCTTTTACAAAAGGAGAAGACAAGGTTGGAGTTTGAGTGGGAAACACATTCGTTTTTAGTTTATCCGTTTTAGGACTTTCTGATTGGGACGGTTGAGTCACGTGCTCTACATTAGGATGGGTTTGATTCTGGGAAGTTGAAAAACGCTGACGTGGGTGACTTCCTCTTAGGGGAGGATGTCGGAAAGGGAACTTTCCTCGTCCCCTCTGTAATGTTTTTTGGCGTTGTTCAATCACAGCGGGTGCAGGTTTCCTGCTGATTGAATCTTTCACAGGTAAAGTTACTTCTGCCCCTTTTGTTGAAGTGTGGTTGAAATAAGTGGGGGGTTTGTGACGGGTTTTAATTTCATGTAATTCAAAGTTTGAGGATGGACGACGTATGAAACCCTGTTTTTCAGGGATAGGGTCAAGTTCATTGCTCCCAAGCAAATCAAATTCTTCTGAAGTGGATGATGGTGATGAGGATGAGGATGATGGAGATAAAAAGGAGACAGATGATGGTGGCGATGAGGTAGTTGACTTTAATTCTGAGGAAGGTGATGAGGATGAAATCAAATACGTTAGTAAGGACGGTGGTTTTGCTGCAGCGGATGAACGGGATGATAATCGTGAGGTTGACCTGAAAGATGAAGAGGATGAGATTGAGGCCAGTGGCTTCAGCCCTCTTAAGATCTGAGCGCTCACCTTTTCTGCATCGACTGAAAAGTTTAGAGGTCTGGACAGGTGGACTGAGATCGTAGTGATATTCATACTGTCAAAAGTATCGGTTATGAGTTTGTGTAAAGGATCTGGTGCATAGTCGAGGTCTGTCTCTCCACTAGAGGGCGCCTCACTTGGATTGGACTTTAATGTGCTTACTTGCAACCCTGTCGTCAAAGACACTGAATCCATGTCACTTTTGGGCTTCGCAAAGCCAACATCTGGTTGACTCTCTGAGCCAACAGCTGGTTCCTCTGAGCCAACAGTTGGTTTCTCTGAGCCAATAGTTGGTTCCTCTGAGCCAATAGTTGGTTCCTCTGAGCCAATAGCTGGTTCCTCTGAGCCAACAGTTGGTTCCTCTGAGCCAATAGTTGGTTCCTCTGAGCCAATAGTTGGTTCCTCTGAGCCAATAGCTGGTTCCTCTGAGCCAACAGTTGGTTCCTCTGAGCCACTTTGACTGTACGTTTCAGCGTTACTGCCCGTCATTACAGCTGGGTTTTTGTCATCTCTCCTCTCAAAGCTTGAGATCTCTTCATTGTGGTCTGTCAAAGACTCCCTGCTGGTATGGACATCTGGAGTGAATTTTTCAGTTTGAACCTCCTCTCTCTTTTTTGGCACCATTGGGATTCTCTGTCTAAGACCAGGCACGTATATTCTTTCTCCAGGCATAACCTTGGTTGCATTGAAACGAAAAGAGCCTGTGAATTTTGTAGGCCTTCCCACATATCTGGGTCTTGTACCATTTTGTGTCACCATACTGCCAACCAGTGGTTTAGTCCTGGCGACCACAGTGGCTGAAGACTCCCTGACTTTTACAGGGTCAGCATTGCTCCCACCCTGCTGGTCAAATGCTCCAACCTTGGGCGCTGGATCCAATTCTTGGTCCACGCTGCCAACCTCTTGTTTTGGGGCTTGCGTGACCTTGATGGTCAACTCCTCTGCAGTAACCCTTGAGAAAGCGTAACCTAAAGATGTGAGAGGAGTGAGCATTTGGGTTACATGTTAGGTAATCTCACGCTGTAGTAATTCATCCTGATATCTAACAAAGGAAGAAAAGCAAATTTAAAATGTATCCATATACGTTCAAATAGAAAGATTGAGGTTTTATATATAGAGTGTTTGTCAGTAACAAAAGAGAAACAACAAATAATGAAGATATGTGGAACCTGCAAAAGAAAACTGGTAGAGGATTAAGGTTTCATCTGTGGTTTCTGCTGGGAAGAAAATGTGGCTCAGCTCTGCAGCAGATGTGGAAGTTAAGGCATTACTTCATTAACTTTTACACACTTTACTGTAACGTGTTTTATACGACGTGGTGCTGAGCATGATGAGGTGTGTGGACACGTTCACTTAGCAGCAGCACAGCTGCCCTCTGTTGGCCTAAGAAGCAAACTTTAATCTGACAACGTCGTCACGGACTTAAACCAACTGTCCCTCTGTTGAGTTTGAATAACTAGAAATAGTGTGACCACATGACTCTCTGGGGGTATGATTGATACATTTTCTATACTTACCAGGTACTACCTGGGTGGTAGCTGGTTGGCTATGGACCAGGCCCTTCTCCTCCACCAGTACGATGTCGTATAAACGTCCTGCTTCCAGCTGCTGAATGTGGACTGAGGTTTGGCCAGGTGGTATGATCATTTCTTGCCTCCTCCCTGCTCCATCATTGGGTGTGATGGTCAGACGGTACCTGTCAGCCTGCCCCTGTGACGGCTCCCACTGAACAACTGCTGATGTGGAGGTTGTCTTGACAACTTGGAGGTTGGTTGGACCAGAGATTACTGAAGATAAAGGATGAAAAATACAATTATAGGGAAATAAGGAAAGATTCCCCCAGACTTTTTCACTTCACTCAGCCCCCTTGGCATTATTTCCCCTAAACTCGTGGTCTCACTCAGTCGTCCTCATCTCCTTTGGACCACTTCCCTGGAGTTATTAGATTACATCTTTCATAGTGAGGCAGTAGGAAATCTTTAAGCAAATTCTGCAACATGAGCTGATCTCATGTGCCAACAGGTTAGTCAGAAGTCCCTTTTCCAGCCAATATAATGTAAACTCCAGTTCTATACATGGGAACATTTTAGGTTTGTTATTATTACTGTCAACTTTCATTTATGTCAGATTTCACACGACACAAATGTCTTTCTTCAAAGCATCAATTCAAACCAAGATTAACGTTGGGTATTTTATATATAACATTTAGAACAAAGTCTAAAATGAAATAAAAACCATGTTTAATATTAAACTAGTTCTACTGTTTGCTTAAATTGTACTAAAAGAGGACGGCAGTATGTGTAATCTTCAATAAACAGAAAAAACTCTCACAGGTCATAAATTCAGTCCGGCTCTCAGCGCCCCTCCTGCCATCAATCTGTCCCACAATCGTGGCGCTGTACTCCTGACCAGCTGCCAGACCCGTCTGGGTGAATGTGGTCAGGCTTCCTTCTACCTGTAAGGTAATCTGCTGGTCACTCTCTTTCTGTGGAGTTAAAACCAAAAAGAAAAGAGTCGTTCAATTCTGCAGGCAAGGATGTGGTTGTAATCAGTGTCGAGGCTCTTTCTTCTTATTGCACCGTACGGCTACCATTAACCACAACAATAATAAAGAAGAAGGACCTAGATTACATCGTTTTTTACTTTTATTTAGCAAAATTCACTGAGAGTAACTGGTACCTCATATCATGCTTCGGAATCTTCAAATTTTGCATAATTCATATGAAAATCCACGTCTAGACCCCTATTTACCTTTATAAACAAAATCACACTTTCATTAATGTCCAAAGATTTTTATTCTTCTCACGTGTATACCTATATGTCAGTGGGGAAGCTCATACCAGTCCCCTGAGGTCCATTTCCTTTAGTTAAAGTAGATTCTTTAAATGATGCTCATTAATCTGATGCTTTCACATGCACACAGCCCTGATTTCCTATAATATTCTAATCATGACTACAATATGTGTAAAATCAAAAGCTGCATCTCATTAAACAGTTGCTCTGCTGAGATCATGTGAATGGATACCAAGCGGTGCTTCAACAGCTGGTTGTTATGTTGGTCACTATTTTGGTTGCCTGGATCAGTGTACTCGTGCCAGAACACTTTCATTAATTTCCATCTGAATGAGGGTGACATCATTTAAATTGAATCTTCAGATTAAAACAGACCCCAACCCTGACGAGATGGGGGATGAGCGATGACTGGGTCATGGAGCTACGCTGGAAAATAAAGTCTTTAAAGCTACATTGCCTCTCTGTTTAATACCAATTATACTGGACATTAACACACTTTAAATTTAAATGGAAGTGCATTAATATTTATAGTGAACTTGACAAAAACACTTTTTTTCATACAATAAAATCTACCTGTAGTCATTAGTAAATCTCCTAATTGTTCCTAATTTATTGTTTCCATGCATCAAGTATAGAGAGATTCTCTTAAACCGACTATTTCTACTCCAGTGCATTTTAAGACACCACACTTTAGTGGTGTTAGCCAAGGTGGTCCAGCATGTTTGTGAAGGCCTCCATAATGTCTCTTTTGCTGCTATGGAATTCTTTACTGAAAGGCAACTGATAACAAGCTACAATAAATAAAATAAAATATGGTGAAAATAGAGCAAAGAAAAATGAAACATTCAGAATTTACCGCTGCCAGAGCCAGCGTACTCAGAGGAACAAATACAAAATGCTTTCAGAGAAAATGACTATGAGTGGAGATGATGGTTACACCCATAGAGAAGATGAAGTGCATACAGATGTACAAGCGAGAGGATATTTATGGTTTGCAGCTAAATATCATTGCTTTGTCAAATACTAAATAAGTAGGGAGGAGAAATCCTAAAATTCAGGCATGAAATCAGAACAATTTCAACAAATGATTTTACTCCTGTACATTTTCTGTATTTTAGGGTAATGTACACAAAATAAAATGCCATCCCATTCTACAGTAATTACATAAAATACCAACCGACCAACCAACCAACAGACATATTGACTGATCAACCAACCAACCAACCAACCAACCAACCAACCAACCAACCAACCAACCAACCAACCAACCAACCAAGCAAGCAAGCAACCAACCAACCAACATATCGACTGATCGACCAACCAACCAACCAACCAACCAACCAACCAACCAACCAACCAACCAACCAACCAACCAACCAACCAACCAACCGACATATCGACTGACTGATCAACCAACCAACCAACCAACCAACCAACCAACCAACCAACTGACATATCGACTGACCGTCCGACCGACCGACCGACCGACCGACCGACCGACCGACCGACCGACCAAGCAAGCAAGCAACCAACCAACCAAGCAAGCAAGCAAGCAACCAACATATCGACTGATCGACCAACCAACCAACCGACATATCGATCGACCGACCGACCGACCGACCAACCAATGACAGCCATTCAAAAGAGCCAATCTTTTATTTGGCTCTTTGAAGTGAACGGTTTCCTTTAAATAGTGCATTCACATCTTGGTCGGCCCGGTCTAACCCTGGTAGGTTAATTGTGTTCACATCTGGGTAATGTGTGCAGTTTCTGTGTTTTTTCTGACCTATTCCACAGCGGTGAGCTATGGAATGATTGTCCAGCTGAAGTTCACGCCTACCTACTAGTGGGATCCTCTGATTGGTGGGTAGAGTCAGCCAGCAGCAGATTCCTGCATGTGCGATTCATTATCAGTCTGGATGCAGTGGGGTACACATCTTCTCACGGCCACAACACAGCTCACAGCCGCCTTTGTTTACTAACTTAAGGAGGACACCACGGACTTCTCCACACATCTTTTGCCCCGCCCACATGCGGAGACATCCGCGTTCCTGATAAGGCTGTGTGAACTACAGACATATGATGTGAACATATCTGGCCATGCGGGGGCAAAAGAGCCATAAATCCCATCACTAGAAAAACCTAAACCCAGTAACATGCTTTCTAAACATTTGGATTTAAAACAATAAGTTTTATGTAGCATAAATTTATCTGGTGAATTTGATGATGTAACAAGCTGAATTATTTTCTAAAATTAAGCTTGACTGAGGCTATTATTGCAAATACATTATTAATTATTACACCATGATGTCTTTTTGCAGGAAACCTTAACCATCGCTTCAGAAAACAGTGTTTTGAGTTCATCTCCTCTGAGGAAATTCTCTGAATAACAAACCAGTGAGACGTCTTCCTGTTGCTGTTTGCATACTCCTCTGTTTAAAAACCCAGACTGATGCTGTAACCTGGAAACAGTAAATATGGTTCATTGTGTTCATGTGGATAAACTGTTTTAGTCAGTGCAGCATCTCAAGACTGAATCAGACTGTTTCCTCCAGATGACCACCCGATCAGCTGCTGACATCATGTTGTTTACCAGTAAACAACGGATAAACAATATTGTCTTTCTCTCTTTCAGTCTGTCTGTCTGTCTGTCTGTCTGTCTGGTGCACTGTGACACAGCTGTGCCTCCAAGGTGATGTCATCCTTTTGGCAGCAGCCATGTTTTTGACCATGTTTACACATTTCCATGACAACCAGCATCGCACATCTGCATCCTTTTTCTCTGGACGAGTTCACTTCACTCACTGCTCTGGTGTTTGACCGCACTCTGGGTTAAATCCCTGAATTCTGCCTTTTGCCTCACATCTTAATTCTTTTGTAAATTTAGTAATTGTAAAGAAAAAAAGGAGTTCTGTCATTTATTTTAAAAACATTACTAAGCGATGCATTTGCTGGGGATTAATTTAAATCATTTAAAACCAATGACTGTGGAGAGTTTAGAAGAGTAACCAGTGGGAAGAAACTTTGCTTTCCAAACTTGCACATCTAAGCATTTCAGAGTCTCAGGGGGCAATCTGAGCAACGTAAAAATATTATTTCTACTTTTATGAACTTCTCTAATGTTTTAATTTAGATCCATCTATCCGTCCATCCGTCCGTCCGTCCGTCCATCCATCCATCCATCCATCCATCCATCCATCCATCCATCCATCCATCCATCCATTGCTGTATTTCTGGATATTTTCTCATGTTCATCTCTTCCAAGCCACTATTACAGCCATTACAGTCTTTACTCCTCGGTGATGTCATGGAGCGATCAATGTTCTCTTAAAAACAATTGCAGTACGAAGCAACTGTTGTGTATGTTGGGAAAACATGTTAAGGAAAAACTCCGAACATGTGCAGTGAGGCGGTAAACTGTCCAGAGTGTGAGCAGTAATCTAAAGCAGTGAGCTCTCGTTTCATCTCACTGACAGATTTGAATCTGAATGATTTAGAAAGTGAGGTTATACAGCGTTTTCTTTGTTCCGCTGCCCTCTCTGTCCAAGCCTCCCTCCTAAACACGACTCATAAATACCTACGCAATTAGTAACTTTCCAGTTGTTTAGTGTCCTCTGCTGCAAATTGATCACACATGTTGGTGAGCAGACGGTCCTGATGAACATCTGAATAGCAACGGTTGTGATGGTGAAGCTGGTGATAAAAGCTCAATGATTAACTGGAGCTTGAAAAAGACTTCAAAGTGGACTTTTGCATTTAAATAAAAACATTTAGACCACCGTGATGTTTGTGCTGATGTTGTCCAATCAGATTATGTTAGTTTCTAAGCAGACAACTGAATGTCTCTTTTAGCTGGCCTGAGTGTTTAGCACTCCCTAGCTGTTTCATTTTGACTTTGTAACCACAAGAATGTCATTTTAGTGACACCATATTGTTATAATTATTCATTTTTGACTGTCCTTTTTCATATGGTAAACAAGAAAACCAAACAGTGTAATGTGATGCTAAAGTATTTTGGCAGTAGCAAGATTAGTGATGCCAATCAAGGCATTTTTCCATAAATTGGTGTCAGATTGGTGCCAGATTAGTATAAGATTTATATCAGATTAGTATCAGATTGGTATCAGATTAGTATCAGATTGGTGTCAGATTGGTATCATATTGGTGTCAGATTGGTAGCAGATTAGTATCAGATTGGTATCAGATTGGTGTCAGATTGGTGCCAGACTGGTATCAGATTACTATTCAAGATTTGTATCAGATTGGTGCCAGATTGGTATCAGATTGGTGTCAGTTTGGTGCCAGATTGGTATCAGATTGGTGTCAGTTTGGTATCATATTGGTGCCAGATTAATATCAGATTGGTGTCAGATTGGTGCCAGATTAGTATCAGATTGGTATCAGATTGGTGTCAGATTGGTATCAAATTGGTGTCAGATTGGTGCCAGATTGGTATCAGATTACTATTCGAGATTTGTATCAGATTGGTTTCAGATTGGTGCCAGATTAGTATCAGATTGGTGCCAGATTGGTATCAGATTGGTATGACAACATTCAGCTCCCAATCCCAATCTATTGTTGATCGCCTGTTTCAGGAGGTGGAAGTTAGTCTGAAGAGTAGCTCAGTGGAAAAAGGCAGGATTACAAGTCTTACTCATTAATATTCATGATATGAAAATGTATCACCTCTGATTGGCTAACAGAGACTTAATTTCAAATAACAGTCTGATATTGGGGAGAAAACAGATTAAGACATTCCTAATTTTGTCTCCAAACATAATTGTTTTTGATCAAAAGTTAATTTTGCAGCGTTTGAGTCGAGTGTGCAACATGACCATGTTGTGCTGTGTTTAAAAACTAAATCAGATTATTAACAGAGTAAAAGCTGCATGTTCATCTTTAATATGATACAGAAACAAAAGCCATTTGACTCATGTGAACTACTCAAGACAAAAGGCATACACCTGTGCTACTGCTCCATCTACAGGTGACAATACCTCATGACAGGTAACAGGTTATGAATAAAAGAGATCTTCAGACAAACTGTTGCAATCAAGTTCTCACAAACAGCTGCAGCAGTGGATGACTTGATAGTGTTTGTGTTGCCAACAGTATCACCAATGTCACACCTGCTCTCTGAAGCCTGAGAGGGACGGAAAGTACCTTGAGATCCGGTTTTAAGCGGAATTACTTAGCACATGTTTTATGAAAGTAAAATGAGGTGTTAGTGTCTGTTACAGATAGTGTGACCGTTTCCTGCAGGGATAAATCGAGTTCTTTTATTGGCTTAAAGAAGAAGCCAAAAAAATGTGATGGGGTGACAATGGACAAGAACAGGATCCTTTCTTGTTGTAGAGGCTTGGCTCAGTGAAAACATCCGTTATCAATGATTCATAGTGTTAATGATCATCAAACACGTTTTCAGGCTGATCATCAACATTTTTCAACAAAACGCCACGTTCATTAACTCCATCTGAGTTATAGAAGCTCATTCTCAGCCCCCAGCTTGTGTGAGCAGATTGGAGGATTTTCTAAAGACGGAGGTCACAACCAAGATCTTTTTTGATAGATACAACTGAAAAGAGATTCCTGGAGAAATTACTGGAAGTTCAACATACCTGGCTGGTAAAGGTGATGTGGTACGTCTCATACTGAACAGGAGGTGGATTCCAAACCAAAGTGACGGATGACTCAGTGAGGTCCCGAGTACTCAGCTGGGAAACGCCCGTCAATGCTAAAAGAGAAAAAATAATAGATGAGGCGTCAATAGCGGTGGAGGTTTGGTTCAGTGGCTGAATTATGAGCAACACTTTGTGCTTCATTTTCATTTCTAAAGAAACATAAATAACCAAAAAGAAACAAAAAAGCAAAAGAAAGAAAAAAAGTAAAAAAAAAGTAACTGAAATGACAACAGAAGGATTAACCAATACAAGCAACATGTGCACAAAAATAAATAATAATGCACAGAAATCAAAAAGTGTAAGCCCCAATAAAACAAAGATGCAAAGTAACAAAAAATTATGACATAATAGTAAAAGGCAATTTTTTAAACAAAATAAACAACAAACTACAGCAAAATATTAACATTGAAGAGTTTTTAACACTTTAAACTTTTGATTTCAAACTGGTTTCAGTGATTGTTGAACCAGAAACTTGTGCAACGTCATATTGGACAGCACTCTGCTGCCCTCTGCTGGCCAGAATAGACCAGAAGCTAATATAAATGCTAGCAGTTAGCTTTTATAGTTTGCCAACTGTCAATAAAATGCAAAAGAAGAAGAAGTCTAGGAGGGAGAAGCAGGAACCTTATTAGGCGTTAATTTAAAATACTACAAAGCAAAGCTGAATAAAAGCACCAAGAGAAAGGAAAACAGAAACCACTCTCTAATGCAGCGGTTCCCAACCTTTTTTCCACAAGGACCTGCTTGCTTGTGTCCAAGATGAGCCAGGGCCCCCCCAACCCCAACTCGTAACCCCATACACACATCTAAAGTGATTATTTACAGGCTTTATGCAGACATACAGAGTTATAACTCTTATACAGAGTCTTGATTATACTATTGGGTGTGTTATTGGGATTTAATAAATGTAATTTTCACAGATATAATCTTTGTAAACTGCAACCTCAGCACAGACACAATTGTGGGGACTCCCTTGGGGGACCCCAGGTTGGGAACCACTGCTCTACTGTAACTGACACAGTAGAACACAGACCTGAAGTTATCTATTGTCCTTTTCTCAGTTTCTTTCCTCTGAGATGCAGATCTACCAAAAGCTGAGTGATGTATGTATCATAGTTTGGCTTTAAACTCAGTCACAACCTAAATCATCTGTTTCCTGGCACAAAGTATTTCATCTGATCTGCTGGTTGAAAAATCAGATACTAGGGGTGGTTTTGTCATTACGAATTGTGTCCAGCTCTTATGATTTGCAAGCCGCAGGGGCCTGGTTTCAGATTATGGAGCTGACATTCAGAATATGTGATGAATCAAACTGAAGAAGATATTTGTGTTTTTACCAGGAGCTGACTGGAATAAACCCAGAGCTAAAGAGATGATTCCATAAGGGGGATGACAAACATCTCTGAGTTATTTATGCTAAAATGGCCTTTTTACCAACACACGTGTTATTTTATCTGAAGCTAACCCGTACACTGATAAAAGATTTATAATCTGAGGTCTATTTTCTTTTTTTGATCCTAGTACAGGTATGAACCACCAGTAAGAACCAAAGACTGTATATATAAGAGGTAAGAACCAGACAGGATCGCATGGTTGAAGATGAAGCAAAACAAGCTCCCTCTAGTGGCTGGACAGAGTACAGGTTTGGAGCCCCGCCTCCTCAGTGTAAACAAATAGGACTAAAATATAAAATAAAAACAATAACAGCTCATTTTTCCTCCAGGCGTTGGCTCTTGTTGTTTCACGACGTTCATATCTTGCTGTTGAACGTTCAAATAAAAATTTTTAAAAATAGTTCAGCCGTAATAAGCTGCACAAATAAGTCTCTAACGTTGCAGTTTCTGCACAAAAAAAGGTGTATTGGGGAAAATTAACGAAAAGGATGTCGCGGCAAGATAAGGAAGGTCTTTGAGTAGGATGTTGCTCAGTAAAGGGAACGTAAGAACAATAAGATCATGTAAAGGACACGCATTAAATAATTTAGCTCATGAAGGTAGATCAGGCTCTGCTATAAATTAGGGGTTTCCATATCTGGGGTCTTGCTAGGAGGTGATGGTAGGATGAAATGAGATGATCAGTAACGATGGCCTGTATTTGTGAAGAAGGGGCGGGGCCAAAAAGCAAAGCTCTTGATTTAAATGTCCCTCCATGTTCCAGTCATGAGATTCGGATCGTGACCAAAAGAAGATCCTGAACTGAAGCGGGTGAAATCTGCTTCCTGTGGCTGGACTCAGGGATAAAAGAGGAGCTTGCTGCTCCTCCTCATCGAAAGGATTCAGCTGAGGTGGTTTGGAGGTTTTCCATCACGTCTTACTGGGAGAAGGTTTGTAAGTTACAGAACATGTGAACTTGGCATGAATCTCTAAAAAACACGTTTATTCTAAATGTCAACGATTAATTTAGTACTACTGTAGTACTTTTAAAGTTTCTTCCTGAATCTGCTGTCCTTAGTTGCTTTAAGGATGTCCGTGTGTCAACACCCTTAAGAAAAAGCTGATCAGCCTTCTGCTCTCCATCTCACATCATCTCATCCTCACAGAGCAAACACATGCATGGTGAATAAATGAACAGTTTAGGGTTTTGTTTTGAGTTTTTCCTCAGCCTAAATCCCCACCAGCTGCTCCAGACCGTTGTTCTGTCATATTTACAACATTCACACATTATCAGAGTTTAAGACGTGGACCTGGTGGTTGAACGGCGTAATGATGGTGAAGTGTGCAACAGCTCCCTCATAAAATTAGAGCTGAACACTTCGCCACTCACTGGGAGCGTGATGTCATGTTCCCCAAGCAATTAACAAAGAAACACACGAGGACCTCTGCTCCGGCCAGAACACTTTTCCTGTAAGGGCTTTTTAAACCATGCCGGTGTAATCGCTCTTTTAAATTTACAGCCTCAAAAAGAAACCAGACATGCAATTAGTCACAGCTCTACACCCATTCAGATTTTTTTGCACTAAATGCAAACCATAACCTGGTGGTTATCTAAGCAGAAAAAGGAGGAGGGTAAACTATCTGTCAAATATTTCCTAACTTTTTGGACCTCTGCTGATGAACTTTTGAACAAAAGCAGGTGCATGGACGTGATCCCTGTTTTCCACGATAGGTCTCCAGGTTGTGGGACATCCCTCCATCAAGTGCGGTAAGTGGTTGGCCACATTTGGGAGAACACTTAGCATCCTGAAACACGAGCTCTGTCTTGAGTCAGCCTCAGGCAGCAGGATGCCATCATGCAGGAGGGATTTTATGGTCCTGCTCCACTGTTAATGAAACAGTTCCGTCACCGAGATGACTGCAGGCTGAACCGACTCCAAACACAAACGAATGCGCCTACACACCCTGACAACAACACTGACAACAGCAAGCAAGAAAACACAACAAAATAAGAAGCTCGGTTGTGTGATTTGGCAAATAAAGATGTTTCTGGAGAAAAGCAAAGGAGATTTTCTAGGATTTATTGGAGTAGAATTTAAGCAGCTTAAAACAACTGTTGATGATGTGTGCTCACATGCTTGTTTCACTAAATAACGGTGCTAAAATATAGCATACCTACTTGTCACCAGCAGGAGAATATTGCACCGGGTTTTGGTGCATTTTGGAGGGTGCTATACACATCTGGATGTGTGGCTCATTCCATGGATGCACAAACCTCTTTGTAAAGGTGGATAGTTCCTCTTTCCAACAATATAACATTTATTCCCAAGAACCACTGCAACAACAACCAAATCACTGACCAATCACACATTTCTTGACTTTAAAGTTTACATCTTAGAACTAGAAACTATAAGCTTTATGTACTGTAATTAAATCACAGGTGGATTAATGAGGACTGAATTTATAGAAAGTTCTGCTTCAAGCATTTTTACAAAAAAAAATTAGATTAGCTGCAGAAATGCAGTGAGCCTCACTAATACACCTGTGCCTTCCATGTCCTATTAGGTAGAAATGTCAGTCAACGGGGTAGTCTGCATTACTCTGTCGAAGAAGACGCAAATACATAAGTACCTCTGCTCTTGACTCAAAGAAAGGCCCAAGTCTAAATAGTCCAAAGTGGATGCCAAAGTCATTTCAAACAAGCCATCGCCATCTTAGTTGTTCCGCTTTTTTGCATCATCCCGCCCACCAAACCGATAGAGAACTGTGATTGGCTAGACACAAGACTGGTCAAGTCTGCTGAGGCTCCTATGGGGGCTTAGGGTTAGGGGTAGGGTTAGGGTTAGGCTACTGTCTAGGCTAGTCTTACCCTGTACTATGATACACTGTAGGCAATATGTTAATTTTATTTTGCTAGGCCCGGCCTCCATCCTGCAGAGCCCCATGCTAATTTATTTGATTGCTGTTCAGTACTAACCCTTATCATTCAACATCCACTTATGGACAGACGTCAATCAGAGTGTGAGATCCTAGACTGATCAGCTGTATCCAAAGCTCTGAAGACACAGAGAATCACAGTGCAGCTACTATCACAATCACAGCCACAAAGAGTACTGATTCTACAACTGCCTGCTTCGACTCAAAGACAAACCAAAGACAAGCCCATGGACTGACTTTAGCGGAAAGCGTCTCAAAGGCCGGTAAAGAACTGACCTTGAACCTGCTTTTCAACGGTGGAAAGATTTTATTTAAATTAAGATGAAAATGAAGTGGTAAAAAAAACCTTTATACCTAAAACAAAGGTGTGGATTTAAACATTAGGCACTAAAGCCACCAGATAAAGCTTTGTATCTGTAAAGCCCCTTTTGACACATGCCCACTACATTCTGGTGTATGTGACTCACCGATGTTACAGTTGGTTCCAGTCATGCCGTCTTGACACTGGCTGCAGTCCGGTCCAGCGAACCCACGTCGGCATACACACTTCCCTCTGATGCACCGTCCCTTGTTGTTGCAGTTGTTGGGACAGCCTTTGAATGCACAGTCCGGCCCTGCAAAGCCCACGTCGCAAACGCACTTCCCATTCACGCATCTCCCCCTGGTGTTGCAATTGTTGAGACAAGCCTTTTCCAAACAGGCTGCACCAGTAAACCCATCATCACAAACACACTGGCCATTGATGCAGCGCCCCCTGTTGTTGCAATTTCCTGGACAGCTGATTTCAGAGCAGTCAGCCCCAGTAAAACCACTGTCACACACACATTTACCATTCACACACCTTCCGTGGTTTCTGCAGTGGTTGGGACAAGTCTTCACGGAGCAGTCAGCACCAGTGAAACCATCATTGCAAACACATTGTCCATCTACACAGCTCCCCCAGTTGTTGCAGTTGTTAGGACAAGCCTTTTGAGAGCAGTCTGCACCAGTGAAACCATCACTACAAACGCACTGTCCATTTACACAACGTCCCTTGTTGTTGCACTTCCCAGGACAGTCTGCTTCAGAGCAGTCAGCCCCAGTAAAACCACTGTCACACACACATTTACCATTCACACACCTCCCGTGGTTTCTGCAGTGGTTGGGACAAGTCGTTTCTGAGCAGTCAGCACCAGTGAAACCACTGTTGCACACACATGTGCCCTCAGCGCATCGCCCCCTGTTGTTGCAGTTGTTAGGACACACTTTTCCAGAGCAGTCTGCACCAGTGAAACCATCACTACAAACACACTGTCCATCAATGCAACGGCCCCTGTTGTTGCAGTTTCCAGGACAGCTGATCTCAGAGCAGTCGGGACCCGTGAAGCCACTGTAGCAGACACATTTACCGTTAACACACCTGCCATGGTTGTTGCAGTTATCAGGACAGGCCCGTTTAGTGCAGTCTGGACCTGTGAAGCCAGGATTACACACACACTGCCCATTAAGACAGCGCCCTTTTCTGTTGCAGTTTCCAGGACAGGACTCTCCTGAGCAGCTAGGACCAGTGAAACCACTGTCGCACACACACCTGCCGTTCACACACCTACCCTGGTTGCTACAGTTGTCTGGACAGGTTGCCTTAGAGCAGTCTGGCCCAGTAAAACCAGGGTCACACACACACTCTCCATTCACACATCTCCCGTTGTCGTTGCAGTTCCCAGGACAGCTGGACAGGCTGCAGTCGGGCCCGCTGTAACCAGGGAAGCAAACACACTTGCCGTCCACACAGCGACCTTGATCACTGCACTCGCTGGGACAGTCCTCTGTCTTTGGTTTTGTCGTGCAACCTGCACCTGAAAGAGAGGGTAACATTTAGAGAAAGGGTTCTGTTAGTCTAGTTAAGTCCAGGGGAAAACGCAACAAAAAACTTTCAAAATAAAAGCCCACTGTTTGTAATTTTACTCCAATTTAACCTTTTGTTGGAAAATGGTGACTTTTTACTTGTTCATTATCATATCAGTTATCACAACGTGAAATATCAGCTCAACAACCATGAAAATGGTTTCCTACAGCTGATGAGCAAAGTTTTATTTGCTTGGATTCCAGAAGTCAATCAGTTGTGTTTGTACATCCAACAAAGACTTTCTGTCAGTTAGAAACAGTGCAGTGGTTGGTGACATATTAACTAGTTAATGCCAGAGTTGCAAGAAAAGATGCTGGTCAGTGTTTTGTGTGATGGGGATGACTCTACTGCCTCGCCGAAGTTCAGATCAATAACTGTAAAGAAGTCTGAAATATCTTTTGAAGCTCAGGAGGCTGTGGTCGTCATTTTGGATTGGGCTGACTCCAAAAGCTAATCAGTTGTAGGCAAATTACTTTGTTCACATTTCAATAGAATCTAAAGAATCTACAGAGAAACAAACATTATTATAGCATGTTGTTCATCTTCATTGTGGTGATAAAAAGCAAAATGTACTGTTTACAACCTTCTGCTAACAGCTGGAACTTGATGAATGAGTTAGAATGATTTCCTCCTTCATTGCCCTGTTTTAACTTTTCTCTGGGGACGGAGGTCCGATTTTATTTCAAATTAGGCAAAACGGCCCTCGTTTCTGTGTGTGTGTGTGTGTGTGTGTGTGTGTGTGTGTGTGTGTGTGTGTGTGTGTGTGTGTGTGTGTGTGTGTGTGTGTGTGTGTGTGTGTGTGTGTGTGTGTGTGTGTGTGTGTGTGTGTGTGTGTGTGTGTGTGTGTGTGTGTGTGCGTGTGTGTGTGTGTGTGTTCCACACAGCTGTGTGCTGTTTTAAATATGAGGTCATTTGTTAATAATCTGATTTGCATGGATGTGACGACTGATGCTGCTTTTGAAGTTTTCTTTGTGGCTCAAGAACTCAACACCAACTGGAACCCAGAGAGGGGATTTTTGATGCTAATAATGAAATTAAATCCTAAATCAAAAACATAAATAAGTCTATGAAGGTAAATATACTCAGGTGTCATTAGAATTCATCGACTGGTCCTGCTTCTCTTTCCTTGTTGTAGGGACCAATGGTTTTTTGTCTCTGTGGTTGTTTCTTTGATCAATATCCACAAATCTCTAAAGTTTATTTTTATAATTACTCAGATTTACTCTTTGGAAGACCTGATTACTTCACTTTGTTCCAACATTTTCTCTTTTTTTCACCCTGTTGAGATGCTGGGATGGAAAAGCTTTGGTTTCTTTTACAGTTGAACTTTAGTTGCCATTAGCGCTGAACTCATGTCTGCAGGACATCCTCAGGATGGTAGAGGTGAAATTAACTCAGCACTAAAACATGGCAGCTTTGAGGTTTTCCAGATTTTCTCAAATTCACCATCAAAGTTTCTGCACATTTAAGTTTTTATACGTCTTTATATTGTGGAAAAATGTGACATCACCAATGTGCACGGGTTTTGAAGATTGCTCTCCTCGAGTTTCCATTCAAGTTAAAATGCGTGATTTCATTTTTTATTCATTTTGCTTCACCTTTGCTTTCCGATGTGCAGCAGCCTCCCTCCGTTCCTCCACACTTTCCCCGTAGGTTAGACACCTCCCGCTCCAGCCTCTCCAGTCGTTCCTGCAGGGCAGCAAAGTCCACCTCGCAGCTGCATGACCCGGACCCTGATGGAACCAGTTTGATCTTATGGGTCAGGACCAGAGGAGAACCCGGCGTCAGGTCGATTGCTTTGCCTAGAAAAAAAAGGAAGCAACTCAAACCCACCTGTTATGTTTATTTCCTGTAAAAATCAACCAATAAATACCTCCTTGGTTCCCGTCAGAAGACTCTCCCTGAGAGTTGCATCCTTCTGAGATCAAAACCTGCAACAACAACAGAAAAAATTACTTTCATCAACTAGACCCAATATTTTATGATACATGTCATGAAAGACAAATAAAAAATCTTCTACGTGTAACTAAAAGCTGATGTGGTGTGTATCACCCTGCATTTGAGCCTTAATTTGATGTGCTCCCATACTCAGGCCTTTATGGTAAACCATAAATATAGTTTCAACCTTACAAAATGTTTTTAACATGAAATCAACCAATCACAACTAAAGGTTTAAGAAAATGAACATTTGGTCTGCATAAATAAACAAGGTGTATGTTCTGATCAGGACATTGTCTTACAGGAAGGGGGCGGGACTTAAGTTTTAAAGCATAATTGGCCACTTGTGTCCAGGTGTGTGCAGACATCAGTGGTTCCTAACCTGCTCATCTTTAGACCCAAACGTGCAGCAGATCTATTGATCATTCATCCATCTGAACCAAACAGTAAATCACCTTAATGGAGTCCTGCTCAGCATCTCTTGGTGTCCTTTGACCTCTGACCTGCAGCTCCCTGGAGGCTGATGGAGTCAGGAGGAAGAGGAGGATGAGGAAGATGAGGGGACACATTCCTGGGATCAGAAATGGAAAAGTGCACTGATCGGTGGGGAGAAGAAGGTAAGGGAAAACTGTGTGGTCTGATCCGGAGTTTGTTGTTTCTAAGACGGGTCGGTCCGTGGGACAGAAAGTCTTCTCTCTAACGCTGTCACTTTGCTTCAGTCAGAGGGGTCATGATGTTTTCCTCTTTCCGTTCTGGACTCCAGGGGTTTTTCCTCCTGAAAGACACACAGAGTTACTCACCTTTCACTTCACGTTCGCTCAGCAAGCTCCACTTTGGACTCAATTAGCACAAATGGGAACCATTAGCTGTTTATGGGCCTGTCGGTGAAGCATGTCGGCCAATAAACCCCATGGAAAAAGTAAGCTGGTCTGAAAGAATAGCCCGTTATTCACCGACTGTAGTACTCTAACACATGGGGCAAACGCAGAGACATTTTACACAGGGGTGTCTGCTATTCTGGCTAGTTTAGTTTGTTTTATTGGGAATATTTCAGGACATAAATCCTGATTTTAAAAAAATGGACACAAATGACTTAACTGGTGGAATAAACATGTAATAGATATGCTTTTAATGATTCATTAAAAAGAATCTGAACAACGTCTATATGCTGTTAGCTGGATCATTTCATCACGTCTGAGAAAGATGAAAGAGTTTAGAATCACGTTGAGTTCTTCGATCTCACGTTTCAGTTTAGTCAAATAAATGATAAACAGGTTTTTTTGACTTTACTGGAACAAAACAAAGAAACAAAATAACAAACAACTCGTGGCTATCCTCAGCAAATCCTAATTTACTCCAAAAACTTCAAAATGTAGCAACTATCTGTCTCTGCAGCAGCTATTTGATAGCTAACAGACGTTTTAGGGAGTTTTGGACACATTAGATAAATTCAATAAAATAAAATCCTGATGATTATATTTATTAAAAACATTTGGTGAGTTTTGAAGATAAGATTCTCGGTCGTTTCAGACAAAATAATCCCAGTCAATTGAGTTAAAGGTGCATGAAGTAAGGATGACATCCTGTGGTGAGATGTGGGTACTGCAGTCCTCCTTTCAAAACAAATGAGTCCGCTCTGAGCGAAGACGAGTCATATGCAGTAGATAAATATGTTTCACTGTAATATCTAGGTGTTGGTAATTGAAAAAAGTAGCTTAAAATGTTTTGGGGGGGTGACTGTTTCTAATTCACCGTTAGCATTTTTAGCTCAACGTTAGCCTCTAAACTTCTTCACCCGATATTTGAGTAAAAGACAAAGGATGCCATAACTCCTTAGAGGTACATGAAATAACGTATGAGCCGCTCCGTTTACCGGGTTCCACTTTTTTCCACAACGTTTTTTGCCGGCCGGTGTCAAATTAAAAATACCAGCGCAGACTTAGCAAGGTCAAATTTGATTGGCTCTGGAACCAGGAAGTATGGAGGCAGCACAGATCATAAACAATGACTACGTCCCTCTTTGGCCTTTATGAAAGGAGAAAAACTGACACCCCCCCCCAGCTGGGTGAGAAGTAAATCCGTTTTAATATAACCCTTCCTTCTATCGTGATTGAAACGTTGCTTTATTTCATTTTAAAATTCTTACTTATTGGTCCTTTAAAGAAAGCTGGAACCCACAAAGCTTTTATTATTGATTATGTTAAATTTTGTATTCTATGATATTTATTAGAAAATGTTTAAATAAACTTTGCATGGCTGCACACTTTGCCTTTCATGTTCTCACTGCAGAAACAGCCATCTTTGGTTCCATCTTCTTTTAATCAATGTCAAGGTTTTGATTGCAGTTTTGATAAAATCTCTAAAAAACATTTCCCTTCCCACACATGCCTGAAAAAGCTGTAAAATCACCCCAAAAGGTGAATAAAACCAGGTAAAACCCACAGAACCGCTGCCCTGGACATGCCTCACAACACAAACACAGTAGCTGATCAAATCCTAAAGTATGAGGCCGTTCCTTAATGATCTCACCTGTCAGAGTTACAACCGCTGCTGGTTAAAACGTGACCGAGAGGCCGTTCAAAGCCACGTTCAGCAGGTCTGGATGTAGAAAGCAGCTGCTTGAAGTTCACAGGAGCATAACGTCATTCTGCTGCTGGTGGAGGCAGCAGTAAAGGACGTGCACACTAATATCTCCTGACTAAGGCAATTTTCTATTGTTCTTTTGGATTTTGAGGGAAACGTGTGAAACTTCCAGCTGTCAGTTATGCAAATCAGGTGATTGATTCAAGGCATCTCTAATAATAACATTAATGCTCCTTTTAAACTGTGATTTATTCAGTGTTTCCATCTGATTTACACAAATACCACCAGTCAAATGTTCAACCTCAAGCTTAAAATTCTGACGTTTTGGACAAGTTGTCCTGTTCAAACTGTGATGGATGGGCTATGAGGGCCCAAGGTGACCAGAAGAAAGCCCCCCCACCATTACGACACCAAGTCTGGACCATTAACACTCGACCTGACATGTTTAGTTGTCACATTTATGTGAGCCCGTGCCCGCCACCACACTGGTATTTTCTGCAGCTGTTGCCTCTCTTCCATCAAAGAGTTGGAGGTGTCGCTGCTTTTCCGTCCCAACCAGTCTGACCTTTGACCTCCATAAAAGACATTTCAACTCCCAACCTCACAACTAATGAGACTAAAATGATCTGATGGGTTCCTGATTCTTCATTTCTGATGTTTCTGAGTTCTGATAAAAATTTACATGAAAGACCAAGTTCACTCATTTTTCAGTATATTAGCAGTGGCTCTCGTATTTATGAGTGCCTTGTGAGTCGGGAAAAAGCTCTAGTAGAAGTTAGTGGGAGGAGAGGGAAGCAGAAAACAGCAGCATTAGGAGTCTTACTCGTTATTACTTCCTGATATGTGGACATCTCTCCTCTGATTGGCTAACAGCAGCACAACCCTAACCACTGACTCTGTTTGCTCTGCAACGTTGATGTTTTTTCTCCACCAATAACACAAGCCTGGAGGAGTTCTGCTGTGTGGTGGAGTTGCTAATGCTAACGGTTAGCTTCTACTAGCTAAGACATGTTCTGCTCTCTCCTTCACGCTAAACCAGCAACATCCAAACCAAGATGGCTGAGTCCATGAATTCTAATTTGACAGTGTGATGTAGATCTGTCAGGCTTTTCTAATCCGAGCGTTTCCCTGTTACTTTCTGTTGGTGGCTAAGGCAGGAGATAGGGGTAGTAGACTATTTTCACGTTTAGCTTGCACGTGAAACTCAGATTAACAGATCGTATTTGAAGAATAACCATTAAAAAAGGTTTTCTCAGTGAACTTGCTCTTTAATAAAAGCCTTTATTGCTGAAAACTAGAAATGAATCACACTAACTCTCTACAATTTGGAACAATCCCTCCAGTGAACCTGCTACCTTTCTTATGTTTTGATTTAAACATCTGCAGTTCAACCTCAACCTTCACCACAGCTACCATTGGAAACCATTAGCTTGTAAATACCTGAGAGCCACAGCTCTTCCAGCTGTGATAGAGCTGAATCCCAGAAGGGTAGGACAATTTTCCAGAAAGACCAATGAAAACTCTTCACTTGTTCCTGGTCTTTACTATCTCGGCCTTCAGGTGGAAGCTTTTTCCTCCTGTTTACTCAGCTGTCAGCAGCAACATACCCCCCTCCCTCCTGAAACCCTAAACTCTGAAGTTATGATTTGATCGGAATGACCAGAAGACACTGATGTGAGAGGTCTGGGTATGATTTAATTGAATACTTTTATGTTTTATGTCAGGTTAAACAGTAAAATACTTGTTCAGCCTCCTCTTTATTTGATCATCCAGATTTATATAATCATGTGCACTTGTGTTTTCTGTATATCTGATGCATGTAATGGATATTTAGTTGAATTATTTATTTTCCACTAATAGAGCGCCTCCTTATTCACCTTCATTGTCAAGGTCTTCTAGTATATTTGGTGATTTTTCATCATATCGTGATAAAAACACCTCGTCTTGTGTGACCTGTTAGCACCCAGAGTGCAATTTTAGCTCAGTTTGACTTCAACCGGTTGAGTCAAGGCCACGTTTGGGTTTGCTAGGGTTAATTAGCCGTGTCGGCCATTTTAAATAACTCCACTGTAGATAAACTTACAATCATTTCTTTCTAACAGTTTTATCTAAATTCATCCAATGAGATATTTGACTAACATTCAAACACAATCAAGTCCCACCAATGTTCAGCTACCGTGTGTGTGTGTTTAAAGGTTGCTAGGCTGTGGTGGCCATCTTGAATTGGGTTGACTCCAAAAATTAAGCAGTTCTAGGAGTAAGTATAATCAGTCCAGTGTCCTGCTGGAAAAACCAGCATCAACCAGTTGGTTACGTTGTGTTTTGGTGCTGGTCCAGCATCCCAGCACTAAAACACAACATATGCTGGTAACACTTTACAATAAAGGACACACCATTGTGCTTTGTCACTGGGGAACGACTTAGGAGGTAATGGAACTAATGGGTATTTAACCAGTCCTTACTGGTAAAAACACCCACCGGTCTTATTCAGGGACTAACGGTTAGTTATCGGTCACGTCTGAAGGCTGAGTGAGGATCCAAACGTCTTTAATTGAGTGATGTCAGGAATGGAAGGACGCATCAGACACCAACAACATCATCAATGAACACACCAAGAGACAGACAGGGCTTAAATACAGGAGGGCACAGGTGAGACAGGTGATCAGGTGAACAGAGGCAGGTGGGACCAATGAGGAACTGGAAGACAGGACACTGGTGAACATGGGAACTGGAGGGCAGAGTGGGACATTATCTAAGGAACACAGGAGGAACGAGTCATTACTCAGTACCTAAACACTATTTTTTTGGACAAATAACCAATTTCTTAAAGAAAAAATAAATGACTCAACCATTATTTAAATTATGACTGTTTCCTTAAACATGCGTGAACTCTGGTTAGAGATGGATGAAAGGACCCAAATGCAGGCCTGCTGTTGGCAGGAGGCCAAACCAATAACTTTTTATTTCCAAATGAAGTCACAAGAAAACTAAATGTGAAACAAAAGGATCAATAAAAGGAACCAAACACAACTGGGCCCACCCTACGGGGCTATTTCTGCTCTTTCTTCACCAGCAGCTGCTGGGAACTCCATCACGACCAGTCCAACACCTCCACAGACCCGGCTCATAAACACCGTTTACAGCTACAAATCACTGACAACACATGCTCGCGTTTAACCTGCCCTGCTACAAAAATCCAATTAGACTCGTCCAGCAGCTTCAGTTTAACGTGGCCCTTCTGCAGATTTAGTCGACCATCAAAATGTGAAAGAAAACACTGGAGAATTCACCATTAATTCACTTTTTATTAAAAAATCAATCATCTACACAGTAGAACTGTTTTATTTTGTCTTTTTGTTACCATTAGAGGTTAATTTTGGCCATAATTTTAATTCATAAGTGGTTCAAAAGTTATTTACGAAAGATTTTGATTAATTTGTACATTTAAATAATTAATTTGTGCAAAAATTACTAAAATGTTTAATTTATAAAATTAAAAAATCTCATAAAATTCCAGAAAGGATGCACTCTGACAGGTTTTTGCACTTCATCATAGGTCATAAAAAAGCATCCTACCTTCTCTGAAGGTCCAGAAGTCCTTCTGCTTGTTTCTTTCCAAAGTTGTAACTGACTGACCGACAGGAGGAGGGATGGACAGAACGAGAGAAACGAATAGAAAGAGGAGGAGGAGGAAAAGAAGGACAGAAGTTACATTTTCTCATACTTGAAGAATTTGTCCTCCCTCTCTCCTCTCCTCCTCTCTTCCTCCTCTCTGATGTCATTCCTTGTGTCTCCCAGGTCCCTGCTGGGCGGAAGATTCCTGATGGAAAACATCTGAAAAGCTAAATGGTTTGAATGGAATGCAGGGGTCTTCAGACGGGGTCCCTGTCCTCCGCTGCTGGCTCGGTGACGGTCCTCTCGGTCAGGCCTGACTGTGATGCTGCTGCATCAGTAGACCTGCTGGCTGTGGTGGAGCAGCTCCAGGGGCTGGCTTCACAGACACTTGGCTGACTTCTCCGCTGGTTTGGTTGGAAGATGTGAGACAAAACAACAGGATGCAGAGACTTATTAACTTGTTTTTGTTTGGGATTTCAGTTTCATCAGGATCAGAATGTAAATGCAAAAAATTAAATGTGATTTTGGAGTTTTAATAATTAAAATCTAGCAAACAGACTCAGTTAAAGCTGATTTTTCAGTTCTGAAGTTTGAAAACGCAAAACAAATTCAGACCTCAAGTTAGACCACATGGTTACGGTACATTTTTGTGACATTTCTTTAGTTTTATGGTCAAAATTTTATGTTATTTGTTTTCCTTATTGTGTCATCATTAGGATTCCATAAAAATAAAAAATCCTTCCCAGTTTGGAGATGATCTTAGTGGATTAGTTGCATTTTATAACAATTCTTCTAAATAAAACTCTAAACTTCTAAAGAAATATCATAGCCAGTAATACAAATACTATCCTATAAACATTTTCAGCCATCAGTTCTTCATTACAGGGTTATTCAGACAGAGAAGTTGTGTAAATATGCTGAAAAATGTTGTAAATAGCTGCAAATTGACAAATATACCAGTTCAATGCTAAATTATAGCAGCGTTAAGGTTTAAAAATATTTTTTGCATTAGCACAATGTTGTTTTTGAGATTACATTGTGTCTACGGTGACTAGCTGTTAGCCTGTCAATCTAATCAGAAGTCATCTCTCTTTCTCCAAACTGAGGTTAATCAGAGATCTTTAGCTGGGTTTTAATACCCTTTTTATAAAGATTTCCACTTGATGAATGGTTTTAGGTCGTACTTTAATTCATTTAAACTAATTAAATACCATTAATTTCATATCACAGATACTTTAATGTTGTTCCATCAAACAGTAAATAATGCATAAAGAACAATGCTTTTCTAGAACGGATCACCTTTAACTCTGACTGAGCTGAAAAGCCCTTTAGTGCACCCTTGTTTTTTATTTTATTTTTATTTATTTAACCTTTATTTACCCTTGTGACTCCTGCCTTGGGGCTTCTGTGGAGCTCAGACACGACCAGAGCTAATTGTGACACGTGTTTCTGTTGGAGGCGAGCTTGTCTTTGGTCCAGAAGATAATGAGAAGTTGGATTTTGTAAAAGATGGAAAATAATGAAGGAAGGTGATGCCGTTGCCCTGATTGTGCTGTCAGTAGTGTCGACGGACCGTGTTTGCAACCAGGAAACGATCATTTCCACCCGTGGGTTCGATTTTCCTCTCTGGGAGGTTTCCACCTTTAAATGAAACATCTCTGGTTTCCTTCATTTCCAGACAAAGTTGAAATATTCATCGTTTATTTTTGAACCCCGTCTTGTTCTTCACCTCTGTGAGCTTAGCGCTCAGGTTGATGAGTTCTTTTATCATAGAGACATTTTGAAAGGTTTCCTGGAACTTTGGCTGCTTTTCTGCTCGTTTAGTCCTTCTGATTACAAAAGCATATTCTCAAATATGTGCTTCAAAATTAAAAACTGGACCTTTTGATGACAGAATGGTTAAAAAAACGTGATTTTAATGATCAGGGAGGAAATCAGGCGCATGGAAAAGCTTTTTATTATATGATTAATATTTATCAAAGCCTTATAAATAACTACAAAGAGAACATGCAGGATCATTTTTGCTTTTGTTTGTGCTTATTGTTCAGAATGCTACAGATGAGGATGAATGAATGAATGGATGGATGAATGAATGAATGGATTAATGAATGAATGGATGAATGGATTGATGAATGAATGAATGGATTAATGAATGAATGGATGGATGGATGAATGAATGAATGAATGAATGAATGAATGAATAAATGCATGTATGACTGACTGAATGAATGAATGAATGAATGAATGAATGAATGAATGCATAGATGAATGAATGAATGCATGCATGCATGAATGAATGCATGCATGGATGAATGAATGAATGGATTAATGAATGAATGGATGGATGGATGGATGGATGAATGGATGGATGGATGAATGAATGAATGAATGAATGCATAGATGACTGACTGAATGAATGCATAGATGAATGAATGAATGAATGCATGCATGAATGAATGCATGAATGAATGCATGCATGGATGAATGAATGAATGCATGCATGTATGACTGACTGAATGAATGAATGCATGAATGAATGAATGAATGCATGAATGAATGCATGAATGAATGAATGCATGAATGCATGGATGAATGAATGAATGAATGAATGAATGCATGAATGAATGCATGAATGAATGAATGCATGAATGCATGGATGAATGAATGAATGAATGAATGAATGAATGCATGGATGAATGAATGAATGAATGCATGCATGAATGAATGAATGAATGCATGCATGAATGAATGAATGAATGAATGCATGAATGAATGAATGCATGAATGAATGAATGAATGAATGAATGAATGAATGAATGAATGAATGAATGCATGGATGAATGAATGAATGCATGCATGCATGCATGAATGAATGAATGAATGAATGCATGTATGACTGACTGACTGAATGAATGAATGAATGAATGCATGGATGAATGAATGAATGAATGTATGACTGACTGAATGAATGAATGCATGAATGAATGAATGAATGAATGCATGGATGAATGAATGAATGAATGAATGGATGAATGAATGCATGCATGGATGAATGGCTGAATGAAGCACACAGAGTTCTATTGATTCAACTTCAGTAGAAACAACGGTGAGCCTTAGGTATAAATGTGCTCTGTGATCTAGTTCTGACTTATAAAACTGTTCTTTAAGGCAGAAAATATGTTTTTATCTTGGAATACTGAGAATAAATTCTAGAAAATGGAAAATCTTTTCTAATTTTCCTCATTTTCATTGGTTCTCTAAAACACAGATCACATCATCTGTCAGACGTCATCATCACGTTACATTTAAAAACATTGACTCTTTTTATAAAATTTTACATTAATTAGACATAAAAATCTACAAACTGACGTATGAACTGTGTGATGTTTTTGTGATTTTAAGAAACATTTCATCTAAAATACAGTTCTGTCCAGTTGGGCTGCAGATTCTAACAACGTTTAAGATCCTGTCTAAATAAAACCCAGAGAGTTTGTTTTAATGAGATCAGGTCTGATGCTGTGATGCAAACACAAACCTTCGGTGTGGTTTCAACCTCAGGATCAGGTTTAGCTCATAATCAGGTGGTTGATCTACTTCCTCTGAGCTACATGAGCTGTGGTTTGTGGCGTCTAACTGAACCTTCACCACTAAACCACATCTGAGAGCAGCAGGCTCAGGCAGATGTGACTTTCAGTCTGAGTGTGAGTCGTTTTTTCTCTCAGCAGCCGTAGTGAAATATGACTTCAGGCCATGTTTCTATAAGTGACGAAGGGATCCAGCTCACTCCTGGTTCTCCTGGTTTTCCGCACCACTCCAGCACATTACATCAGCACGGATCAGGTTTTCACTGCATGTAGAACCGACCCAGCAGGACCCGTCCGCCTCGTCTGGCTGACGGCCTCTCCTCAGCAGGAAAGCACAGAGGTAGAACCAGATTTACACATAACTCATCTCTGTCTTAATGAAGGCTTCATAGATGCAGCACGGAGATGATTTAACTCAAAGCTTTGTGGGAAATAACCAGACTAGCAGGATTTTGTGCAGAAAAACATTAAAGCTCTCATTCACTCGTTATTTCCATAAATCTTCAGCGGTCTCTGGTATTAATGAGTGTCTTGTCAGTCGTTCTCTGTAGAAAAAAAGCTCTGGCGCTCCTGTTTCAGGAAGTAGAAGTTAGGATCTGGAGTCATACTCATTAATATTCCTGATATGTGGACATCTCTCCTCTGATTGGCTAACAGCAACACGACTCTACCACTGACTCTGTTTGCTCTGCAACGTTGATGTTTTATCTCCACCAATAACACAAGCCTGGAGGAGTTCTGCTGTGTGGTGGAGTTGCTAATGCTAACGGTTAGCTTAGACGTTCTCTGCTGTTTCCTGGGCGCTAAACCAACAACAGCCTTCCTCATCACGAGTGAGTCCATGAATGCTAATTTACAGTGTGAATTATCTGTTGTTGTTTTTTTCTGACCCAAGCGGTTCCTCGTCTATTTTCCTTCAGCAGCTAATGTAGGAAATAGGGGTAGTAGACTATTTTCACGTTCAGCCTGTGCGTGAAACTCAGTGACCGGATTTAAAAAATAACAAGTAAAAAGTGTTTCTCAGTGAACCTGCGCTTTAAAAACTTGTGACTCTAATATGTAATGTTTTACATGTTATGCAACCTAAACAACAGACATAGTAAATAACCCCAAAGCAGGTTTAATCTGTCTGAAGGAAACAAAGCGTATGGCTAGAATAAAACCTCCTGAAGTCTGATCGCTCCTAATTCATCTGATCCTTCTGGATTCAACACAGTTTAACATCTAAATGTTTAAAAATCAGTTTTCCACTAATGCACTTATCATTTTTACACCAATAAAACAACAGGGTCATCACGTTTTTACCCTGCACGTAGGATTTGACAAAATAAAAGTCAGCAACCTCGGGTTTTCCTCCCTGAGGAGAAGGAATGTAACGGCTCATCATCATTTAACCATTAAATCTCCATTTGACACCCAGTCAAACACATTTTGGTGCTTTTACTTTCATAAACCTGCAGAGGAAACACAGACCATAAACACAGAGCTTTGCATGCCACAGCACATAAATGCATCACACACTGCGGTGCATGACGACGACACAAGCAAACACGGTGAGTAAAAGATGTGCTGGTTTTCTCTCACCGCTGACTCACAGTTTCCTTTAAACAACTGAGATTCAGCAGCAAGTGGCCAGTCAACGTGACTGATGCGTTCGCCTTAAATACAAGGAAAACACACAGAGAGCACATGGAGACACATAAACCAACGTCAAGCAGTGAGAGATGAATCTAAACCAACCAGCTGCCTGCCAGACGTGGAGTCAAACTGTCCTCTTTGGCAAAGTTGCAGATTCTAACAACAGACCCTAGAAACTTGCATTTTGTTGGTGTTTTCAACAAATTCGTAAGGTGTCCTCTATGTCTTCTATGTCCTCTCTGTAGTCTATTCTGTTATCTATGGATTTAAATCACCCTTTGTTCATTTCATGATCTTGGTTCTGATGTTTCTGCCTCATTTTCTATGTGATCCTGAGGTTTTTGCATCAAACTCTTAATATTCTATAGGTGTCTTCATGTTTTACATGGTATTTAACCAGAAAACAAACAAGCATTTCTATCCAGACGCTGTCCTCTGAGAAACAAACCAGAATTTTATTTTGTAATTTTTGTAAACCAATGCAGTTTGGTATATAGAGGCAACTTTAAAATCCCACATTTGTTTACATTTTGGTACCAAATCTTTACAAGTCAGTGTCCTAAAAGTCAAACTTGTGGACTTTTCACTGCTGTTTATGGGGAACATGTTACAAAATCTGTATGAACACCACACAAGGTAGGATTATCTGATAAGATTATCTTTAGAGCCATTACGGTAGTTGTGCACAACTTTAAGATTGTTAAAAGGGGCGGGGCTAGTCAAAAATCAGCATGATGATCCTGAACCGGGCATTAGCTGCTACCTTTTGCTTCACTGAGAAACCACTTTTTACTTTTTAAAATATCATCTGCGTTTCACATGCAGGCTAAACGTGCAAATAGTCTTCTACCCCTATTTCCTGCATTAGTCGCCAATGAAAAATAGACGGGGAAACGCTCGGATTAGGAAATAAAATCGTCACATTGAGCATTGATGGACTCACCCAGCTTGGCTAACGACGGGTGATGATTTAGCGTCCAGGGGAGAACAGAGCATGACCCAGCTAGTAGAAGCTAACCGTTAGCATTAGCAACTCCACCACACAGCAGAACTCCTCCAGGCTTGTGTTATTTGTGGAGATAAAACATCAACGTTGCAGAGCAAACAGAGTCAGTGGTAGAGTCGTGTTGCTGTTAGCCAATCAGAGGAGAGATGTCCACATATCAGGAAGTAAGACTCTTCTGCTATCCTCTGCTCTGGCTCATCTGAAACAGGAGCGCCAGAGCTTTTTTCCCACAGAGATCGACTCACGAGGTATTTATTTATTCTAGAGACCACTGCAGATGTGTTGAAAAAATGAGTGAACTTGGTGTTTAAAACTGGTTTGTTCATCTAAAAAAACAGGAAAAACATCAAGAAATGACACAAAAATCATACTAAGAGAGAAACAAAGAGGGGACATTTCTTCCCACCTTTGTGTCCTTGTTGTCTTTCAGATCTTTAGCCTGGAGCTCCCAACGTTTTTTCTCATGAAAGAAGAAAAACTTGGAGCAAACCTGAAATGGAAAGTGACATTTTCAAGAATAAACGCCAGATTCATCCATGCACCAGTAGACGTAACAGAGTGAAAAGGTTAGCCACAGGTTCAGCTGCTTTCTGATACAAGAACGATTGTCTTTGGTGACAGAAATCAAGATTGATACAAGAACCACGTGTCTCTTCTCTCCCACCTCGTCTGTCTGGCTGTTGAGATAATATTTCATTTGCATCGTTGAAGGTCAAAGGTTGCTCAGCGAAACGACGTCCAGCTGCAGATCTGGATGAACTCCAGCGACTGAGGCAGTCTTTGCTTTGGCTGAATGACACCGTCTCACACACCGATACGTAGATCCTTGTAAAGTCATTCAAATGTCACAGAAACACAGAGTGTTGTCAGCCTGATGTGCTCAACCTCCAGCTTTACTGCAGCCAAAAACAAAATATGGCATTTATTTGTTTTTATATGCATTTCTCTGGAAGATAACAGACTACAGGACGGGCCAGCTGGATGTCAGTCAAGATGCTGAATCACTAAAAGATCAGAGCTGCACACCAACAACAGAAGAAAAATACAAAACTGCAAAAATTGTTGCTGGAAAAACGAAGAAAAAGTTAAAAAATATATGTTTTTATAGGAAAAACTCAAATTCCTCAACGAACAAATAATTTAGAAGAGACAAATAAACACAACTGAACGCTAAACAAGTGCAGGCTTCAGTAAAATAATTAGTTTTTTTAGATGTAACATTATAATTTGTAACACAACTGGGCCTGACAGCACAGCTGGTTCCCAATTAAAAGAAAGCAGCTATGGTTCCAGCAGGGCTGGGGAGGATCTTCCTCTCTGAAACCTTCTTGAATTCAAGCGTTTTCCTGACACTCGTAAAAATGTGAGGAGTGGGAGATGTTTCACAAACGTCAGAGAAGTTGGAAAATTCAGCGATGATAAGTAGACGCCATGCCGTATGAAAGATACTGAAATATGGCAGGTTCGTGTAAAAAGGGTTGTTAGAAACCCAGGCTAACATTTTTAAGCTAGCTGCTAGTTGAGAAAGCTAGCTTAAGAACAGCCTTGTTCACATAGAAAAAGATCATTTTGACACGATTCTTCCCTCCTGACAATCTCAAGGATGAGGCTGGTTACCATAATGGCTCTAAAGATAATCTTATCAGATTTTCCTGCCATGTGTGGTGTGTTCAGGGTGCTCTGGTCTTGGAAGGACATCTGGGCCGCTCCAATATTAAATCAGAAATATTCAACTTGATGGGTCGTCTCGACCTGATATCGGAGTGTTTCTGGTGTATTCTGAGGATAAACAAGTGCAGCCTGTTGAATGTGACATGTAGCCAATCAGAATGTGAGGTGATGAAAGCGCTTCCTCATCCACCATGTTTATTTGTGCTGAAGTCACTGTTGATCCTGAGAGGTTTTGCAAGATTTCCCATCTGACCGGGGAATGTTCATGAGTAACATCAGACTGTGAGTGGTGTATCATCCTGTTTTTGCCCTCCGTGGGGTCTCTGCTGTTTTGAAAGTTGTAAAATGAACCATGCCTTGATCTCTGGAGTAAAATCCTTGGTTGTTTAGGTAAAGGTGTCATCTCTCAACAGGAAGACCTCAGACTCAAACCCCAGTATGTGGAGACCTTTCAGAGCAGAGTCTGCATGCTGAGGTTCTCCTGATTCCCTCCATAAATGTTCGGTCCATCTGTTGTTCTGATTTGACCTCAGGAGAGTGTGTGTGTAGGTGTGTGTTACCCTTGTGATCCGTCCAGTGTGCATCACACCCTTAATCACAGACAGCTGAAAAGGCTCCATGTTTGTGTCCACGTCCACCTCCCTCCAGCATCTAAATGCAGACTCTCATGACTGCTTAGTGTGATGCAACGCTCCCTTTGTGGGTATTTAACAACGTGATGCATAAAGCAACAGATTGATGGTGTTACAGCTGTTACAGCAGACGAAGAGTCAGAATCAGTTCCAGTTCTGAACAAAACTGTCAGGAATGTTTGGTTTTCTCAGGATTTTCTTTTTTTTTTGTTTTGCAAATATCCAACACTGATGGGGTCAAATGAAAGAAGCCAGTTGTGTGTTGACAGTGTTGCTGAAGCCTTAATGTGTTAATGGGGATGTGTCATCTTCCAGATGGGAGGAGGTTTAATAGCAGGGGCGCATCTAGGATTTTTCTGACTATGGGGCCATCAAGGGACCAACATCCAACATCCTTACACAAGGTTTCACGCTAGAAATTCCAAATTTGCTCATTAGCACCGCTAGTGTTTGGACTTGGAACTGCATCCACCTATAATCTGATCTTCCCGCAAAGGACAGAAGAGTGACAGGACTGGGGCACTTCAGGGGGCCAATGCCCCTGTGGTCCCACCCCTGGAACCACCCATGCTTATGAGGAGGGTCAGAGGGAAATTTCCCAATATTTAGGCTTTTTTTTTGCATCTCAACTTAAAATTCCATTCTGAAGAGGGGAGTAAGGTCCAAATGACTCTTATTGAGAGGTGGTGGGAACGGAGGGTTGAGTTTGCACTTGCATCCTTATCTGAGGAAGTGATGAGCATCCTGGAGAGATGTTCAGTGACAGAAGAACCAGGGTCATTAATTAGATTTGTTGAAATTGAGAAGCAAATATTTGATAAACTCTGATGTCAAATGCAAACTGCATGACTAGAGTTAGAATCATGAATGTGATTTTCATGTTTGTGGCCGTTAATCTTCAGGTTTTCCTCTGTAAAACCACAACAGCTTCCTAATGAAGAGACTGTTCGAGACGTCCTGTAATCTTTTATTTAACTGGGCAAATTCTATAATAAATAACTGTAGGGCAGCATTTTTTATAGGGTAAATGTGTGATTCTCTATGGTTTTACTCTTTCTGCCTCAAATAGAACAGATCCAGTTTCCTCCAAGTGTTTTAGAGCTCACCTCCCCCTGGAGACCTGCTGTCTATGACTTCACACTGAAACAAAGCTCCTCTTGACCCATAATAACCAGCTGACACTTCCACTTAGCTCTGACGTTTCCAGCTCTGATAATGCTGCTTTCAGGGGTGCTCTGCTGAAATTCTGAGGCACAGCGCCGTGAATTATGACGGCAGGTCGATAACTCGATCAAAGTCATCTGAAAAAGCATCATCTGAACTCTGCCTGTGTGGAAAAACACTTAAAATATCACTTTTTCTGCATTAAAGTGTTGAAATAATGCAACAAATAGTTCAAGTTGTTGTAATTATAAGGTAATTATGACTATAAAACATGCTTTAAGGTTGTTTTTTAAGACGTAGCACCTTTCTGTGTTTGGAAAACCCTAAAGGACCATTCATCAAAATGAATTTTAGTGTAAAACTGGCTCTTTGGGAGCCGTTCTTAATGGAGGTGATATTTCTCGAGCAGACAGGTTTTTATACAAACATGAGTCTTGCTCTAAAACTACATAGAAAAAATTCAATTTGACAAATCTGCAGAAACGCCTACAGAGGATCTACTGACTGGATATTTCAGGTAAACGTGTGCTGAATGACGCTGGACTTCCTAAGTAGCTCCGGTCCGAGGTCCGTCATCCGAGAAACGGGCTCGTTAAAAAACACAACGGTGCTTCTGTTTGCACGAGCCCATGGGAGCAGCTCTGGATCAACAGCTTCTGAAGTCACATCTGTAATGTGAGTTTATTTTATCACCAGGGGATCTGGTAACCAAATATTTCAATAGAACTTCTCCTGGAAAGACACCAGAGAGAGAAGTGATGTCATGCTGCTCCAGCAGGGATTTAAGAGCATTTTTATCACAATACCCTCCTGCAGCATCACCGTCACCGCTGGAGACGGACTTGGATCTCCTGTATGATGCCGTCCTGAAGCCTGCAGGGAAACGTTCTGGTTTTTATTGCCCAGTTAGAGATCAAACCTCAGGGGTCAGGTCTATAAAACCCAGACAACATGTGAGCCTGATTGTGTCTGATAAACCTAAATCACTGCAGAGCTGATGGCTGATTCCCAGGCTGCTAAATAGACACTGAAATAAACTATATTTCTGAAGCAGCTGCTTTTGATTTGCATTTTCTCCAGATTTTAAACACCACTGAGCTGAGAGTGACTCTACGTGAGGGATGTGATTGTTGCGACAGGTTTGCAGAAGAATGTGTAAAAGTATGAGACACCTGTAGTAAGAGCTGGCATTTAGGGCAGCACGTTCAATAGGAAATAACATTTACCACAAAACTGATAAAATAAAGATTTGCATGGAGCCCCATGTTTAGAAGACTGGAGCTAATACGTTTCTCACTTCTCCCTCCTGTTGGTTAAAAGCAGAATTACACTTTTGTAAACAACCCTGCAGCAGCCTGCTGTAGCTAGTGCTAACAACGAGCTAACGCTAACATGAACTGACTAATACTAAAATAAACCACGAAGTAAAAAGATCCACACTGTTGGACAAAAATATTATTACTTACAAGTCCAGTAGCAACAAAGCCAGGTCACCATCAGTCCGTGATTTTGTAGCCTCCTTTAGCTCCCTCAGACTAGCGTAGGCCGCGCCGATGTTCACTCTGGTTTTAGCTCTTTGCTTCTCCTCCAAAGACATTATTCTGTTACTTTTACTTCCAGACTCCGCCATGATGCCAACAGAAAAACAAAATTCTTCTTTTTCTTCTTGTGTTTTTATTGACAGTCGGCGAACTGAAGAAGCTAGCTGCTAGCCTTTATATGAGCAACCGGTAAACAGCAATTGCCATAAAGCAGGTAGAGACCTCCCACCAGTGTTCCTACCTGAACTATAAAACTGTAAAGTGCAGTTTCTGGTCAGCAGAGGGCAGCAGAGTGCTGTCCAGGGTGAAGTTAGTAAAGTCTTTGGCTCAAGAATGACTGAAACCAGTTTGAAAGCAATATGAACATTTTAGTGTTACATGGAGACAACAGCAATTCAATAATTGAAATTAGGTACATTTGAAACACATCGACTGGGATTTTATTGTGAAATTCAGGCAGATGACAATACATGGAATTTGCATTTTTCTATATATAAATTAGTTGTTCTCTCAGGTTGTCTAGTCAGACTTATTTAAATTTTTGTTTTCTTTGCTGGCAATTTTGGGTCTTCTCTAATAGTGAACAGCACCACCCTCAGGACCTGTTACTCATGGAGGTCACACCGGCCACCTGCCTGCACCTGCTGAGGGTAGTAAAGTCTGCCTAAACACCCATCACGTGCAGCAGACCTTTCCTCTCTGAGCTCTACACGGACAGATCCAGGAACAGGACTCCCTGCGTCGTGAGTGACCCCTCCCACCCTGAACACGGTCTCTCCAGCCCTCCTCCATCAGGCAGACGGCTGCGCAGCCCCAAAGCAAAGATCTCCAGATCACGGAAAAACAGCTTCTACCTTGATGCAGTCAAGAAGTCAAGTGGTTCTTGTGAAAATAAAAAAAAATCTCAGATTTCTTTAATTGGAGGATCCATGATCTTTTTCATATTGTGTTTAAACAGCAAACTGCAAATCTTCAGCTAAATATGAAATAGAAACAAAGTAAAATAAGAATAAGAGTACCATTATTTGTCCCTCAGTGGGGAAATTGCAGTACTGCAACAGCACAAGTACAGTAAAGTAAGGTGAAGTAAAATATGAGTAGTACACAAACGATATCACACAAAAGTATTTAATTAAATAACTTGAATTAAAAAGTGTTGAATTGTGAGTTTGATAATTATTGCACATAATAACAGTAGCAGTAGTCAGGTAAGGTTTGTCTGTTAGAATCCTCTCACAATCAGCTCCTAAACTCGTCTGAAGCCTTAAGAACCAGACGCCGACCTGCATGTTTGTTTTTTGGGTTTCCTGTTGTGTGTTGTGGAAGATCTATCCGTTCAGCAGATTTGAAGCTAAACATCAACTCTCCAGATGCATTCCAGGTTTAAATCTGCTTCCTGTCTCCAGACGTGTCAACCGAAGGTCAGCTGGCTCTGTTCTGTCGGCTCCATCTCCAAACGCTGATTTATGAAGTGATAAAGCCTCTTGATTCTTCCACTGAGAGGATCGACGATGATGACCTGTTTTCCAGAACTAGCCAGGAGCCAAAGGTGATGAGATCAGATTTTCTTCATCTTTACTAACAGGTGTGGGAAATAAACTAATAGGTTTCGGGCTCATACACTGCAGGAGGTCCTTATCTGTGACTTGTGTTGATGAGTTACTCCTTAATAAATCATCCCAGGATTATTGTTGCCTTTTGTCACATCCTTCTTCTTTACTGTTGTGGTGACAGTCTGACAAGTCATCGCCTGCATCAGGGATCTCTGGAGTCTCTCCTTTTCATTCGCTTCAAATAATCGTTTTTCTTCACAGAGGTTTTAAATGTTTAAAACACGTATAAAACAAATGCACTGAGCTATAAAACCATGTATGATATAAAGCTGTGACCCTGTTGTTTAAATGGGTTGCTGTGTTGCATTAGTACTGCATGTCTCACTCACAGCTGGTGAAACCATCAGCGTGAACCTGAACATCTGGCTGTAGGGGTTTATTTGGGACACGACTGCATCACACAACCCTAAAGACCCCCCTGATTCCTCCGCCGGAAACGCAGCTGATTAATGATTACCAGGTGAGAGAGCTGCTTCTGAAACAGAGCAGAGATTCAGTCAGTGCTGCTGGGATTTCTGCAGTGTGTTCCTCTGGTGCCTGTAACAGAGCTAGAGACACGTCCATCATGAAACCACCACCGAACATGGACACAATATGGAGACACTCAGGTGAGGAGCAAAAAATAAATAAAAAATAAAAATCTGAGACCTGCAGCAAACATTTTCTCCAATAACATCTGAAACATTTTCTAAACACACTAAAGACCCATTACTCACATGTTATTCACAAATCTGTTAGTGAGCACTTCTCCTTTGCTGAGATAATCCATCCCACCTCACAGGTGTGACATATCAAGGTGCTGATTAGACAGCATGAATATTGCACAATAGTGGTTTCTCTGCTCCAACACACCTGATTCAGTGGTGGAATCACCTGTGCAGCAGCTCATCAGGCTCTGCAGAAGCCTGTTAGTCACCTGCAGATTGAAATCAGGTGTGTTGAAGCAGGGAAACAACTAAAACGTGCTGGATACTGGCCCTCCAGGCCCAGAATTGAATACCCCTGTCATAGATCAAGACCAGAGCATTTAAGCTCTTATTTTAAACAATAGTTGAGTAGAATTGCTTATTTACACTTTGATTTTTTTTATACGTGTATTTAAATTTTAAAGGAGCTAGGGGCAGGAAAAAAGAAACGATGCTCACGAGCGACGCGCCCGGCTCTGCGAGTAACTGCAGCCCAGCACGGGAGCGTGCACAGACGGCTATGTTACACAAACACAAAAATACCATTACCTGACCCTCTTCACACGCTCTCACGCCACACCTCCAATATCTCACGCTGAAAAGGCAACTCCCCGCCGCTCTCACGGACAATATTGCGGCGAAGCAATCCACGCTGCAGCCCTGATCACAGCTAATGCTACTGCACGCTAGCTCTCTCTGAGTCATCGGTGAGGTCAGATCATTGTCATCATCTCTAAACACAACCTATAATGTTTCTTACCTGCTCACTAGGAAATGAGCCATGGCAGCATCCTTTTTGAGTCCCAGATATAGTTGAAGCAGCCTCCATTCGTCAATCACGTATCCGATATAGATTCGGGTCCCTGCCTGTCTTTTACCATATTTGGTTTTTGACTCAGGAGATGCCGCTGAATAAACTTCCTTTGTGCCACGC
Organism: Aphyosemion australe; assembly: GCA_006937985.1. Lineage (NCBI taxonomy): Eukaryota > Metazoa > Chordata > Actinopteri > Cyprinodontiformes > Nothobranchiidae > Aphyosemion > Aphyosemion australe. The sequence continues at coordinate 211,307 of SSNS01000416.1, read as the reverse complement.
TTGGTCGTTTGCTGGTTGCAGTAGAATCCATTCCCACAGTTCTTCTTTTGGAGTTTGACGGTTGGCAAGCAACTTAAGGTGCAATAGCTCCACCTACCGATCTGCAGTGTCGAACACATTTTCTTTCTGTTTTGAAGCTGTCATGAACGCGCAAGCAGTGTCAATTGACGCTATATCCGTAGGGCAGCGCGGGAAATTCGTGACCGAACTGCAGCGCATTTTGCAGCAAACAGCCTGTTCAAGAAAATGGAACGATACATGGGTGGCCTCATTCTTTTTGGTTTATAACGCTTCATCACCCATTAGCTTTGAAAAAATGAACATACATGTTTAATTTTTTACAGATTTTTTAAAGATCCTGCCCCATGTTCCTTTAACGTACATTTGAATGTTAGTTAAATACTTTTACTTGTTTACTTTAAAGTACATTAGAAAATGCATACTTTAATACTTTTACTTAAGTCAAAAACTTCTTGGATACTTTCACTTTTACTTATGATGTTTTTTACCCCTTATCTGTACTTTTAGGGAAGAAATACCGCCTCACTAGAATAGGACTAGTTTTACACATTGAATTTTGACTTTTTAACTTTAAAAACACCAGCAAACATTTCATCTGTAAAAATTCAAAAACAGAAATTCAACGTATTGTTATTAAATCTTTGCTGTTGAATTTCTTCAGATTAAATTTTTGCTTTGTTGCAACTTTGTTCCTTTATTGTAGTCTCAACTATTGCATGTTTATTGTAGTTAGTCAAGTTATTCTGTTGTTTCCTGGTTTCTTGATGCGTTCAGAAAAATGATCAATTGAATCACATAGTGTTGAAAATGTGTGACAGTGTCATGAAAACAGTGGTACTAAAGAGTTTTGGTGGTGTACTATGTATTTATTAACCCTACACCCATGCTGTTGCAGATGTAAACGTTAAAAAGACTAAACATTATTTATTATTTAAACAAATATGCCCACAGATTGTTGATGTGGCAGGGTGGAGTGCTCCACCTGCTGCCACTTACCTGATTAGGGGTAAGCCAATCAGAGCCCTGGCAGCCTCCTTTAAAAGGCTCACCAGGGCAGGGGTGATTAAATGAATGATGGCTGCCCCTCCACCAGGTATGTTGTTAGCTAATAGACATGACTTTTAAAGAAAATGAATGATGGCTGCCCCTCCACCAGGAAATGAATGATGGCTGCCCCTCCACCAGAGCCAAAGGACGCTGGGGAGGGCCATACCTGGCTACCGCCTGGACCAGAGCAGATCCCTCGCTCACTCCTCTGGCCTGGAGTGAGCGAGGAGGAGTACCCAAGGGAGGAGTGCAGGCAGAAGCGTCTGGCCTGGAACGACCAGAGAGCTGCTAACGGAACTTCATACTGGCCATGGGACCAACGGAGCCACAGCGATTGCAGGAGCACCTCCAGGAGCGTCCAATGCTCCAGAGTACTGTGGGGGTTGGGAATGGGCACCATGAACTTTTATTTACCTTCTGTGTTTTAATTATTCTGTTTTTATTTCAGCTGGGCTTCCAGTGGGTGTGACGGTCTCCCTGCAGCAGTGGCACCTCCAGTTTTGTGTGTCTTTTTGGTTTGCAGCACCGTGTGTGTGTGTGTGGTCACAGTGGGTGATCTGGTGGTGGGTGGAGTGCCACTGGCCTGTGGTGGGCCCCCCACCCCACTGGTAAGTCCAGGTTATAGGGTTTTAAGATTAGTAAAGCAGACATTTTTATTGTAATAAATTATTTTTAACCACCCTAACCATGACTCTCAACTTCCTGTGCAACAATGAATGTACGTGTCTTGCGAAGAGTTTAAACGAATTCCTTGGGTGCAATTCCCAAGGTGGCGTTGTTGAGGTTTTAAATGTTGACGGTGGGTACCACCGCCCAGTTAGGAATGCCACATTAAGATTACAATCAAAAGCAGTTTCCTTTTGTCCCCAGCATCTACTCCAGTTGTCTTCTCCCAGCATGACGTTTGAATTAGGATTCCACATCTGATTGTTATTCTCCTTGTTGGGAGTAAATTTGTTCACTATGGTGCTTTTATCTTTGAAAACATCCATCAGATAAGTGTGTTTGTCTTTATTACTGGGTAATCTAGTGAAGGTGTTATAATGTTATTCAGCGTGTACGGATTTAATTTTAATGATCTTAATGCGTTTTTCAGTGCTGGAGTTTAGAAAACAGCTTTAATGCTGATTACTTTCTGTTTCTTCCGTTCCGCTTCACCAGAAACGCTTTCAATTTTACAAACGCAGGTTGTTTGGCTACAACTGATGTCACTTCCTACTGAGTTACAACCAATCAGCATGAGTTAGGTCCCACTGGGGACTCTACCAGGTCATACCCCAGTAGTCGTGTTTCCACTATCGGAACGTCAGGGTAATTTTACCGGAACTTCCCGGCATGCGTGTTTCTCCACTTCACCGGTCCTTTTTCAGGAACCAACGGACCTGAACAGGTACCCGGAAAGGCCCGCTAGAGTAGCTGAGCAGAACTTTTGGCCCTCGCTGATTGGTTGTAACTCAGTAGGAAATGACATCAGCAGACATCGTCCAAAACAACCAGCTTTTGTAAAAATAGAAGAGTTGCTTGTGAAGAAAAGCGGAAGCACAAGCAAATAAGCAGCGTTCATACTGCTTTAAAACTGCCATTACTGAACACTCAACACCAAAGAACAAAGCTGAATTCCCCCCACAACGACGTAATTGACTGGACTTTTGTTGTCTCACAGAGCACCGTAAAAAACGACCCTTCTTCTGGTCATTGAACGCCACATTTTACATCACACAGCAGCTCTCCTGGACCTCCGAATGGATTAAATCATGGTGTACTTTGAAAACACGCCTAATTCAGGTACTCTGTTGGTTCCTGAAATGGCTCTTTTGTGGCGGGCCGCTGAAATGAAGACACGCAGATACCCTGAAGGTCCATTAAAATTACCCAGAAACGGGCCTTATGTCAGTAAAACTGAGTGAGTTGCAGCCATGTTTGTTTTCTAATGTTGGTCAGCTGCAGCGGCCATGTTGAATCAGATTGCTAATGCACATCCTATAAACATCGTTTAAATCCACCCAGTGGTTCCTGAGATGTTTTGTTAAAACTACAAGGAGCAAAAACTTTATTATCACTACTTTTATCTATAACATGTCATATTATGATTTTCATATCAGTGCTTTGGGAATACAGGTGCATAAAATCAACACGACCATGATGGGAAATGATCTGCTGTCTTAGTTTTATAAAACATTCCAATAGAAATGCTAATAAAATGTTGATCTGATGGTCTGAGGAAGAAGATGAGGATAGCATGTTGTGTCTCTCCATCTTCCATTTAAAAGCTGCTGACTCCCACAGGAAGCCATCATTAAAATCTGAGCTATAAATCCAGACAACAAAGTGCACGTCATGACATCATGTCATCTCCAACAACTCAGCTGTGCTAATTTACATCTAAACCTCTCTCTAAAGAGCAATCCAAAAGCTTCGTTTCCCATCAAATCGGTGAGCGAGACAAAACTTGGAGTCCTTCAAAGTCCTTAAGTCAGACTATTTAACGCCATCTGCACTGCTGAGCTACTTCTAGAGCCTGCACTGAATTTAAATATCCTGTTTTGTGTAAAGTTGTGTAATCCTGAAAGCTTTACATCATTAAACCTCAGCGGATCGCACCGTCACATCAGTTTAGGCTCATTTACCTGCTGAGGGAATAAAGTCATGTGCTAGGTGTCAGCACCTTTCTCTGTGATTAATGCTTGTTGGAGCGATTCTCTTTTTGGTTTCACATCTGTCTGGGATTAGTTCACAGAGGAGGAGACTTTAAATCAGGCAGAAGGGTCACACCGCCCTTTAGTGGTCGGGTTGCATATTACTATGTCCTTACAGCTTGTTACCACACAGGGGAGGTTCTGGGAGCCGGGCCTGGGTGTTGGATTGTTGGAGGAGATCTGGCACAAGATTCTAAATTCATAAATCCTCTACCTGTGTGAGACACCGTGTCTTTAAGTTCAAAGTGGTGCATTGGTCCAAAGACGGATCTAAAATTAAGCCAGACTTGACCCGACATGTGAAGGTTGCAAAAGGTCACCTGCTACTTTTCTTGATGCACTCTCCAAAACCTGTGGGACCACAGTGCACCCTTTAACCGCTTTGTCTGGAGTAGTGATGCTCCTTTGACTCTTACGTATGATCGCCTTTTGCTGTTTGCTACTTAAAAGACTCATTCTCTCCACGTGGAAAGACTCACCTGCCAGCAAACGGCCACTGGGTCACAGAGACAATCAGGAACACACGGAGGGGATTCTGTATGGTTGTGTCGTATTTTAATGGTGTCTGTGGACGATATTTGTAATTTTTTGCGATTATTTATTTTATTTGTTCTGAGATGCTTCTGTGTTCACATTTAGTGTCTCACTGAAACCTGTTTTGTGTTTATTTTATTTCATGAGTTTGGTTCAGCGGGGTGGAGAGGGAGTTTTTTTCTTGTTCTGTTTTAAAAAAATATTGTGAAAAAGTTCATAAAAAATATCTTGTGGAAGTTCTAAGATTACATTTCCTTCTCTAGATCAAATCACATGATGGAAAATTCACAAATGTACAAAAGACGGTTTTATCCTGACGGTTTAATAATGTCCCAAGCCCCATAGTGTTTTATTTTGACAGAATTTACAGGAAATGTTATTACTAAGTAACAAAAAACTATAAATGTAGTTCCTCTTCTCCAGCTCCTCAATCTCCTGATTTACAAGACAACAAAAACAAAGATTAGGATTTTTTCCAGCGTCATTGAGATAAGGAGGCTAAAATGTTGTCTTCTCAATGGTTTACCAGAACCAGAGTGTAGTTTCAGCCTGTCAGCCACTGGAGGGCATCAGTTCCCCTCTTCGTTCTTATGGAGTCAACACTAGTTCTGAACAGTGTAGAGTGGGCTGTAGAGCAGGGGTTCCCAAATGTTTTTCTTTGGGGACCCCCTTGCCTGTGTCCAAGACAAGCCAGGACCCCCAACCCCAACTCCTACCTGCATAAACACGTTAAATGTGATAATCTGCAAACTTTATACAGACATACAGAGTTATAACTTTTATATGGAGTTCTGATTATATTGTAGGGTGTGTTATTGGGATTTTATAAGTGTAATTTTTACAAATAAAATCTTGCTAACCTCACAACCTAAGCAAAGACAAAATTATGGGGACCCCCTGTAATCTTTTGGAGACCCCATTTGGGGTCCCGACCCCTGATTTGGGAACCCCTGCTGTAGAGTGTGTACAGTAGTGAGACACCGTATATAGCTCAGATACATTATGTTTTTTGGAGGTGTGGCGTGAACGCATGTGAAGAGAATCAAACGAGTGTGTCTCAAGCTCTTATTGATGAGGTTTCTGTATGTTTTTATCTGTGCCTCTGTGTGTAGCAGATTGCCCCTCAGGGACAATAAAGTTAACTGATCGGAGCTGTTTGGCTAGTTTTAATGTTTTCCATAATTCTGTAAATATGTTTAAATTTCCCGCGTGCAACATTTGATTAATTTTATTACAAATGCAATGATTTTTTCCTCTGAACGTTTTAACTTTGACTCTTTAAACAGAATCACTTATTGGGACTTATTGGCTCTGTGCACGGTCGGACACAGGTCAACTTCCGGGTTTAGAGTGTGCGTCAGAGAATATCCGGTTTAGTGCATAAGTGCAGTCCGGTAGCTTTACGTTGATGAAATGAGTGGATTACGGTCGAAGAAAATGCATCATGCTTTTCAGAGAGTGAAAAAGACATCTTTGCATTGTTGTGTGCCTTTTTGTACGTGTTCGTCGCGGTACAATTCCGAGTTAAGTTTTCATTCCTTCCCTGTAGATGCTAGTTTACGAACGCAGTGGCTAGCTAAGATCCGCAGGGACAACTTTAGCCCCACGAAAAATACTCGCGTCTGTAGTCGGCATTTTCAGCTTTGTGACTTTCTGGTGACTCCTGCGGGACTGAGAAAGTTAAAAAGGGGGACTTTACCGGTTCTCTTTCACTGGAATGATTACAAACTACCAACACCGAGACCTAATGTATGGGAGCGGCGACCGCGGCCAGAGAGCCCTGCTCCTGAGTCTACTACTGCTGATTCCTCTCGTGAATCCGATATGGAAACGGAGGTTTGTGATCACGATTACTGCGTTACCCCAACAACAGCAGTGAGAGCAGACGAGTTGGCTAAAGAGAATGAAGCATTGCATCAGAAGATCAGGGCACTTGAACAACAACTGGAGGAGCTGCAGCTTCGAACCCGTTTTTCTGTACAACGTTTAGCAGGATCAGATGAGGACATTCGCTTTTACACCAGGTAAATTTAATAGAAAACTGCGTCTAAATGCTGTCAACAGTGTTCATGAAGACAATTTTTAAAAGCTTAGCCCATAAATAAATGTTTAAGTGTAACATGTGCATTATTATTTTAGATTTGCTTCATACAAGCATTTTGAGGCATTCTGGAGATTGGTGGAACCTGCAGCGACCACTAAGATGGTGAGGATCACCAGTGATAAGTCTGCTGCCAGTGACAGCTGCTCGAGATTTTCTCTACCTGCAACGGTATGTAGCACAAAAACTAAATGAAAATCATGCGTGTGGAAAGTTTTTCAATTATGAATTACACATTCAGACTTTCCTTTATAGCAGTTATCATTTTTCAGATATTTTAAAGAAATCAACCTGGATCATTATTGTTTATGATGAGAAAGAATGAAAGAAAATAAGAGGAATGTTGTTTTTAGCTAAAAAGTTAAATAAGTTCAAATGTCTTATGTGGAAAAAATATGTTATAATGTCATATTACTATCAGAGCTGGGTAGTAATCATGTACATTTACGCCTTTAAATTTACTCAAGTAACAATTTGGAAAAAAAATTACTTCTAAGAGTAGTTTTAGTGCATCATGCTTTTTAATTTAAATAAATTGAATAATGCCTTTATGATTAAACTATTACTACTTTTGTTTTATTTTAACAGAATATACTTTGATACATTTTTGGCAACATAACTTTTTGTTTAACTTGGATAATTTTATTTTAAATGAATAACAACCTTATGTAAATAACTGTTTATATATCGAGGAAAAACAGAAGATCTCAAATTTGCATTCAAGGTAGTTCAGGAAATGTAAGTGCAGTCTTGTACTATGAAATTATAACTGTATTTATGAATAACTATCAATTTTCACAGAAACTTCCACCTATTGATGAGCTGCTGCTCTTCCTCATGTACCTGTCCGTCGGCCTGCCTCTCAGGGATTTGGCTGAAAGGTTTGGGATTCACCGCACTACAGCCAGCAGGATTATTGGCACATGGACACATTTTTTGTACACCCTGCTTGGAAGCAAACGCCTTTGGGTTCCTCCTGATGTTGTCAGAGCTCACCTTCCACCTGAGTTTTCCGATTTCTCAGACACACAAGTGGTGCTGGACTGTACAGAAATTTTCTGTCAGACACCATCTTCTCTTCTCTTGCAAAGTGAAGTGTTTTCAAATTACAAATCACATGCTACATTCAAGGCTATGATTGGTATGGCACCTCATGGTGCTATCACCTTTGTGTCCGCGCTGTATGCAGGGTCCATGAGTGACCGTGAGATTTTTAAGCTTTCTGGCATCACACAGCTACTCAAACCAGGCATGGCAATCATGGTGGACAAAGGGTTTCTTGTTGACAGTCTAGCTCCATGTAAAGTCTACCGGCCTGCCTTTCTTTCAAAAAACACTCAAATGAGTAAAAAGGATGTCACAGAGACTCAGTCGATAGCTCGCCTGAGGGTACATGTGGAGAGGTGCATCAGGAGGGTAAAAGAGAACAAACTGTTTGATAAAGACATACCACTCTCCGTCTGTGGAAGCATAAATGAACTTTTTAGTGTAGCTTGCTATCTGGCAAACTACCAAAATGAACCGCTGGTGAAGGCGTGGGCTACGCAGCATTGATCTGATTTGGAAAGTTACTTTTGTTTGAAAATAGTTCTAAAGATATTTCTATTGAAAAAGACAAATTCTATATTTTAATGAAATGTGTACGTATGTTTGTAGGATGAATTTGCATGTGTAACATAGCTATTTTAATAATCTAAAATTTTATTGTCATTTGTGGTTGAGGCATTAAATGAGCTGATTATTACCCATGTCATTAAATTGTACTGTAATGTGAAATAATGTTGTACTGATGCCATGAGAGGATAATAAAGTTTGATTTCACAGCTTTAGAAAATTATTCTTTATTTTATATACTTGTCTCAGAAGTGACCATATACAGAAAAAAATCTGAAAGAAATAGCAAAGTTTCAGAATAGATTTTCCAGCCTAAAGACTGACTTGAGATTTTTTGTTTTTTAAAATTTTGTTCAAATCACTGGTACAAAAATGCATTTTGTTTTAATTAAATGTAATTCATGTATATTCAGATAAAGAAAACTTTTTGGTTTCAATAAAATCTAGAAATAAATTGTCATTAGCAACTATTTCACATCTTATGCAAGTATGTCAAAGTGCCATCAAACAACGAACATATTGACAAGCCTTATGAACGTGAAAGCCTACATGCAGTAAACAATCAGCAAATCATGTAGAAATGGAAGAAAAAATAATCTCCTTTCTCTCTAATGGCTCTAGCCACCTCA
>SSNS01000416.1:177150-201850 GCA_006937985.1 Aphyosemion australe | reverse complement strand
GTGTGCAGTCTGGAATAAGAGTGCAACCTCATGGTTGCAGAGTGCAGTTCCTGCCACACAGGAACATTCTGCTTCTGCAATGTCAACTGGAGCGCGATCCTCAAAGACAATCTACACATCAAGAAAAAAATGTCATTCACCATCAAGGATAATGCTTTAATACAACACTTAAAACAAAATGAGGAAGCTGAGACCAGGCTTATCACGTATATATTTAATGTAATTGCGTGTGAAGTAGGCAAACTTTTTAAATACAAAACTAAATTATTTTATTGTATTTACAGTCTTAATTCCGTCTCAATTTACTCATTCTCAATTATGAACACAAACACAGAATAAATGAACATGGAAGATAATAACAAAAAAGATCAACTGCGTTTGCAGCAAGTTTCTGGGATTTTAATGAAGACAGATCTTGGGTTTCATTTAATTCATGTTATTTTCCATATACTTTTCAGTTGGGTTTGCTTTCTATACTGTGGTATATGTACACTGTTTCATTTATTTGCCAGTGACCGATTTACATTACACTAAATATGATCAAAATATTTTTAAAAGCTTGAAAAAGTAACTACCAGGAGTTGCAGCGCCACCAATGAACGGCTAGCAGTTTAGCTGCTACGACATAAAATTAGCCGGTTAGCAACACACAGAACGAACTTACTAGGCTATTTCATATTTATCCAGTACAGCTTCATCAAAAACCCAGAACATGAACGTAACTTAACGTTGGAACTGAAAGACAGTTTCGTGTTTCCCCTACTCTGAGATCATGAGGCTTTTCACTCTTTTTCATAGACCTGTAACAGATGGCCCTGACGCTCACTCTCCCTGATGAAAGATCTTTGCTGGATACTGCAGGGAAGTGAAAACAATGTTGCTCAGTCTTTTAAAAAATGACTTAACAATTCTGCACGTCTCAAAAGCTTAGGAAAACTGAAAGGTAAGCATGCGATTCTGTTGCTAGCTAAAAGCTAAAACTTACCTTCATAGTTATCGATGTAATTTGATATGTACAACTTGAATCCTTTTTCCCTTTTGCTTCTCGGGGCTGTACTTGACGATTGTACAATGCGATGTACGTCGCTAATTGTTATTTTTGGCAAATCCTGGAGGCATCTAGTATAAAATAAAGCCATCACATCCATAGACCGTATTCTTGTAAAATAATACCGGAAGTGCTACTGCCCCCTCGCGAAATAGCGGAAGTAAAAAAAACGTCACCGCTTGCAACTAGCCTATTGGGTATACCAGGTAGGTCCTTTTAGTAACATGAGCTGGCTGGTTCATTGATAGCTCTGCTGCTGTTTCGGGTGTTTTAATCAAGTTCTGCATCATGAATTTAGCTCTCAGCAGCTAGAAACCTAAAGACATATCTCAGAAAATTACAAACAATTGAGTAGGATGACCATCAGCAGAGTATTGTTATAAAAGTGAGACTAAGATGACAACAAAAAGTTACTTCTGAGTGAGATTCTATACTTTTTTACTTGTGCTTTTCCAACTCAAAGTACAGCTGATTTGAGCAGAAATGTTTGGAAATTTTAGGAAAACTACAATCTGCTGGGATGAGAATAGGAGTTTCAGGTCAACAAGTGCTAGTTCAACACCAACATATCCTCAATTTTAATTTAAAGATGGTCAAAAATCATTAGGATAAAAATGAAAACCTCAATTTATGCAGGTCAGGAATGATCAATGTTGTTGTTTACAGTTTGTTCAAAACAACGAATGAGTAGTAACTTGTGTTTTATTTAGTTTTCAATGTGCTCAAATTATCCTAAAATAAAATAAATAATAATAATAATAATAATTATTATTATTACAGTTATTAATTTTATTATTATTGTTGTTGTTGTTTTAGTTATTATTAATAAATTAGACTTTATCCTGTCCTCATTTAATGCCAAGGACTTCAACACTTACTCTCAAAATAACAGCCTGTACCTGTTTTGCAGCAATGCTCGAATCCACGTGATTTTCTCTAAAGTATTTTTGTTCTACTGGTTGATTATTGGTTAGAATTATTGACAATCTGAGCAACAATTGTGTTCATTGGTTGATTTTATCAGTCTATCAAAAAAACAGCGTTTGATTGGTCTAAATCATCTTTAAAGGCTTGGTCCTGTGAAGCCTGTTAACAATAGGCTACCTATTTGACCAATCGAGTTCATTCTGTCATTGCATTGGTTAAATTGCTGTCAATCAAATGTTTCTTCATTTCTATTGGATGTTGTCTTAAAAGTAGGCGGTGCTTATCGGGAAAATGCGTTTCCTTGTCTATCATATGCAAAGCAAAAGGAAGCGTTGATAGATCAGTAGATGGACATATAAATACCAGTTTTCAATTATTTTAACATTCCAGTTATCTTTTACTCCAAATGATATCGATATCCACCGTTTTAGCTTAATGCTAAAGCTTGAGTCTTTATCTGGTCCGTGTTAGTTCGGCTGTTATCTATCCCGCAGACTCCTGTCCTCCAAACACAGCGCCTTGTGGCGATGACTACGGATTTACTGTCTGATTTGGACACTCGATTCTTCGCTGATAACCTCTTGACGAGCGAAGACTGGGGTAAGTTAGCCTTTTAATAATCTATACGTTAAATAAAAAGCTACGTTTAGCGACACAAGCTAACCGAGTGTGGTAGCGCGTGAGTGGATGCGTCGAGGCGATGCTAGCAGGGGCGTAACAGCAGCTTTAGCTAATGTTTTCTTCTTTAACCTCTGTTTTTGACACTAGTAGCTGTTTATTTAATAGGGTTTAGGGTATATAAGACATGTGTGCTTGCATGTGGTTAAATATGAGCGTGCTTCCTCTCATCAAACCCGGACATGCCTGTTTATCATCCTCACTAGAGGCTGGAAACGTGATTGCACGTTTTATATAACCATCTGTCGTTATTGTCTGTAAAAATACACATTTTATAAGCTTTTGGCGACATTTTTCAAATTTATACTGATGTAGGATTTGGAAAGTATCCATTAGTGAGGTTGAATGTTTGTTGATCCTTTGAGTTCCAGCATTTCATCATAGACTCGTCCAGTGTTTTAAAGCAAGGGTATTATTTGCCAAAGTAGCTATAACAGCCTAGTAATTATTACCACATAGAAGCTAAAACGATGTTGTAGTACATCTCAAAGCAGAATCAAAGTCAGTAAATGTTTTACAAAGGGCTGAATAATAGTTTTAAAAACCAAAAATATACCAGTAGTTGTTATTCTACACTGAATAATTGCCAGGAGCATTTACTGATTATTGCATACCAAACTATAATCTTCCAATGTCAACTACATATCTTCATTTCTGCTAAAGAAAATAATCTAATCGCACCAAGAGGTCATTTAAGAACGACTCTGTTGAGTACAGCTCTGTCATTTATGTTTTTCTGCTAAAGATATTTGCAAACATTAAATAAAGAGGTGAAATGTCGAAGCCACATCTGTGATCTGAACAGGTGGTGGACGATTAAAGCTTCATACAACAATGCGAGTTCAATATCTGTAAGAAAAAAGAGATTAATCAGGAAACAGATGGTGTTCAACCCTCCTACAGGCAGTGATGGAACACTTGCTCCAACTGTGACTCGCAGGAATAAATAGTTTATAGCTTTGGACCGGACTGCAGGAGCCAGCTTTACTCAGCAGGACTTGGCTTCTCTGTGGATTATTTCTTTATATTTGCAGCTTGGTGTTTTTGTCAGTTTCACCGCCTCCACAAGCAGTTCAACATGTTTTTATTTAAAAAGCAGATCTGCATCCACCCCCTGTAGTGTTTACAGATCCTCTGTGGTGCTCTGTTGACCCAGCCTACCTTCTCTTACGTAATCTTTCAGGTAAATTTGACATTCAAACTCTGATGCTCGTCTACTGCAACCAGAGACGATCACCAAACGTTGGTTTTTGCTTTTGAAAGGATTTTCTATCAAAAGGTTTGCAGAATCTAGATCTAATTAGTGCAGCGCTAGAATCTGACTTTTAAAGGGACAAAAACATCAGAACGGTAGATTTAGTTGCATATTGCATGTGTTTTAAGGTTTAACTGATAATTTGTTGAGTTTAGTTTAGATGCACAGGTTTGCTGCATGCTGCATGCTTCAGTGAAACACCTGCACTCTTCAACAGGATACAGACTCCATAAAACGCTTGTGTGTGTTTTATGTTTATTTCAGTTTCAAAGTCCAGAGTGCATCAGAACATGCAAGGCATGATGGGAGAAATGGAAACTTCCTGCAGATTTTTGCCTGATGTCTTGATTTAGGTGTTATTTTCTGATCCTAAAGGTGCCTGTTGGCAAATTTTTGTGCCTTTTTGAATATTTGTGCCTGGTTAAAGTTTCTTTTGTGTGAATCTAGCTCAGATGCTCAGATGTATTCGATCAGATCTGAATCTTCTTCCATTTCTTTTGACTTTTCCCTGGAACAGCAGAAATGTTGTCACGTAAACTACAGCTGAAAATCAAACAAAGACTTCGTGGCGTGGGACTGAATTGTTGCTTTATCGTATTTCTTCACAGCTTTTAGACATTAATTAACCCGATCCTACATCACAAATGTCTGAAAACATCCCCACAGCAGGTTACACGTTAACAGGCTGAACTATAACCCAGCAGCTGTTCTGGTATTTAAATTCACTAAATACTTCCTTAAAATGTCTCTGATCTGTATTTAAACACGTTGTTTTTCTCTTTTAAAGCACTTGACTTCTATTACTGACTGTACAGGAATTTTATTATTTTGTGTTTTAAAGTTTTTTTTTTTTATTCATGTTAAAATTCTGAACAAAATGTTACGAAAATTTAACAAATGAAATAAGAATATTATTCTGAAATCTTTTGCATATGTTAGAAACTTCACCTGAAACTAATGTATGGATCCTATTTAAGTCTTGGTTTGTTTTGTTAGATTTTTTCTGCATCTAAACTCAAACCTGACACTTTCTGCTCCTCCTCTGTTCCAATATCAGTCGTTTATCCTTATGTTCGTCCGTTTCTCTGATGTGTCTGCGTCTCGTCTTTTCTGCAGATGCCTGCTTGTACCAGTGTGAGAGCATGGAGGAAGGAGAGGACGGAGACTTCGGTCCAGGGCTGAAATACGATGCATCGGTACGAACACAAATAAAGACTCTCTGCTGACAGATGGAGGAGCTGACACCTACCGTTTAGCACTTTGAGACTTTGAAACCATCTGCAGGAAGATGCACTCAGTCATTCTGACTCGTAGATGAGTTATTTTGTGCTGCTGCACTCAATTGTTGCAGAATCATTCAGACACTTGTTCTTTTTTTGACAAATATAAAGAAAAGCTCACCATGAAACAACCAGCAGGTTATTTTTGATACAAGGCTGAACAAACTGTTCTAATCTGAGGAAACCACATTCATGACTCATCTGAGTTGTGTCCTTATCTGCCTCTGCGTGGAAACGAGTAAGCAGAAATATTCTGTCAAACTGACCGGATAATTGCAGGATTTTCTCGTTTTGCACAAACTTTCATAAAAACAAACTAGAATAACTGATATTTTATTATGAAAAAACGTCAGATTCATATAAAGATGTAAAAGGGGCATCATCTTCTGTTTAATTGTTGAACACATCTGAAGGAAAACTAAATATGCTGAGCTCTGGTTTAACACACCACATGTGGCGTTTGATGCTTCCTGGTTGGAGTTTCCTGGTGAGCAGGAAGTGTTTGTTGACCGACCTGCAGGACAAGATCAGGGTTAAATAACTGACAAGTCTGAAGTAGGGTGGAGAGATTGTTGTCGTTAGAACAGCTCAGTGCTCATGGTTGTTTAACCCTGAGTTTCAGGTACCAGGATGACTTGAGAGTTTTAGTTAGGAGTTCACAAATTAGGAAGAACTATATTTCTTTATGGTAACGATGCATTCATGGACGACAAAAAGGGGAAAAAATAATCAGTGACCTAATCCTTGTCCTGGAGGAACACCATCCAGCATGTTTTAGTTGTTTCTCTGCTCCAACACACCTGATGTTAATCAGCAGGCGATTAACAGGCTGAGCAGGTGATTGGACCATTGAATAAAGTGTGTCGGAGCAGAGAAACAACTAAAACATGCTGGACGGTTTTCCTCCACGACCAGGCTTGGGCACCCCTGATTTAGACGGATCCTATTGGCCGATTCTGAACTCAAGACCAGTATTCCTGTTAGTTTTTACACATGAGGTCACTTCCTGTTTAGTTTTTGAGTCAGAAAACAAAACCTCACATGAGAGGAGGAGATTTTTGTGCTGCACGGTGACCCTGCTAATAAAACATCATTTGGTTTCAGGAGCTTTTTAACGACTCACCTGACGTTACCTGTGTGTTCTAGTGAAAGGCACCTGTTAGTCGTAGGTTTTATTTAGATGTGAAACACTTTTTTGCATTTTTCTGTCACTACGGCGTAAGTTTTTAAGTTTATTTTCTGTCTGTGTATCTCCTCACAGTTCGACAATGACCTCGTGCTCACCCTCGATCCTGACAACCGCACGTCACCATGGCGACACCTTGACAACAACCTTCTCACAGGTACAGACTCTCAGCTCGCAGCTTTAGTTCACAGCAGTCCCAAGCTTCAGATGTCTCTGCAACACGAGACTCTTCATCCTGGCGCTGCCGGACGAACCCACGGAAACACGACGCCGTTAGCTCGGCGCTAACGCGTGTTCTAAACACAGCTTTTTAATGGTTTTGAGGGTTTGTTTTAATAAATCTGCTGCTGTCGGATCTTTTGTAATTATTTAAATTGAAACGTTGTAGTCACTACGCTGGGATTAGGGTTCTTCTCTCCCAAACAGCTGAGAAATGGTTAGAATAAAGTTGTAATATAGTGTTAGAAAGTAATTCTTGTTTTTTTATTTGTCATGACACCTCTCTTCTCTGTTTTGTTTTTAGGAAACACTTCAGTGATAAAAAATGAGATGACCATAACAGAACCGTTACCGGTGGAGATGTGTAAGTGGATGATTTAAACCTAACTGAAGCATCTGTTGGACTTGTCACCTTTCTGATGTTTTTGTGGTTTAGTGTTCCAGGTGAAAGCAGAACCTCCTTCTCCTGCATCATCGTTGGACTCTGACTGTTCAGCCTTGTCGGACCCACAGGTGTGTTGTTGTTGTTGTTGTTGTTGTTTTCGTCTCTCGGTGAGGAGAAACGAGACCCGATCCAGACGAAGTAACGTGTCTTCTTCACTTCTCAGATTACAGTTAAAGGTGAAAACCCGCCGACTCCTCCCTACATGTACGGAGACGTGCTGTCTCCTCCTCTGGGGACGATGGAGGTAACCGTGGCGACGACAGCCGTACCCCCAGTGCAGAACCAGATACCTACAGTCACACAGTCACAGCTGCAAACATCTGTCCCAGCAGTCATCAGCGGCATCCAGACGCAAGCTGCAGGTACGCTGACGGGGACTTGGCTCAAAGACTTGAGACCCCCCCACCCCACCCACTTTGCTGTCTGAGCCAAACCTGACAGGAGAGCTCTCAGGTTACCAGTCAGCCTCGTCCCACCCCTCACCTGAGCAGGTATTCTGTACCGAGACCCCGGGGCCCCCAGAGACAAAGGAGGCAGTACTGTACGAGTGTGGGAACCTCTGGTGGGATGGGACCTGAAACGGGTGGTGTCGTTTAGCCACACTCGTGTTCTCTACCTCACACTCAGGACAGCTGGTGCATCACAGGGTGGGAGGGGCTCATCGTCTCTTCCTTTTGATGATGTTTTTACCCACCTGGCCACGTAATCTCATGAAACAAAACAGGAAGTCACTCTGACGCTGATCCCTTCACTCCTGCTTCACTTATATTATTACACATCGGTAATCAGACCCAGAAAGGTTCTTTATTGAGGTTTGCTGATTAAAGGCGGGGCGCAGGACTGATTCTGTGAACATGCAAACTGATTCCAGAGGAAAGTCATTTGTTTGTGTCTGCATACCCGTGACCTGGTTACCATCTGTTGGTGTTTCTGCTGAATATTTAGGAGTGAAGTCATGTTTTTCTAGTGCTCTCATCGCTAAACGGGTCCGTTTTTTATGTTTTCTTTAGTTTTGACCAGTTCAACAACGATAAAGGCCAGCAGCATCCTGAGCACCAAACCTCCCATCCAGCCCCGACCCATTTGTGTCGCCACCCTCCCCGTCACCCAGAACCCCACACCAGCCAAGACCCTCATCCTGCAGAGCCTCCCTCCCATGGACCAGACCCGGCCCGGTAGCAGAACTTTATTTATTTGTTTGTTTATTTATTTATGAAATGCTCGTCCTCCTCTGATGTTCGTTGTCTTTCCTCCAGTCGTCCTCTCTCCATCCGTCTGCCTCAGTTCAGCCCCCGCCATTGTTAAAATGGAGCCCGTCTCTCCCAGCATCCCCCAGCACTGCTCCAGCCCCACCGCCTCCTCCGCCAGCAAACCCATTGTCCCGGCGACCGCACCGTTGCCCGGCAACAACTCCAACGACATTGATGTAAGCAGGCTGGATGCAAGGACTCGTACGGTGTTCCGTTTAATAAATTACCCACAATTCCTCACTCTCAGCTCCACAGCCTAAACCTTCCTCCTGTTACTTTTCTATTTTACGGATTTGCTGCTTCAGACATGTTTGCTTTTCTTCCTCCTGCTGCAGATGAAGGTGCTGAAGCGGCAGCAGAGGATGATCAAAAACCGAGAGTCTGCCTGCCAGTCCAGGAAGAAAAAGAAGGAGTACCTGCAGAATCTGGAGGCTCAGCTGAGGGAGGCCCAGCAGGAGAACGAGAGGCTCCGGAGGGAGAACCAGGCGCTCAGGGAGAGGCTGGCTGGGAAGGAGGTGAGAGACGAGCTCGTTTATGTAGCTGAAAACAGTCTGGTGAAGTGAGAGGATTCATTACTGAGGGAAAAGTGGAGAGACGAGTTCTGATCGTTGACGATCAGGAAACGCCAAAGAAAGAATCCGTTAAACGTGTAAAACCTGTTGTTAGGAATCTGAAGGCAAGCGGTTAGAAACTTTCTCTACCAGTAAAGCACACATGTTCACGTGATTAAACACGTTTAGTGAAAAACGATCATAACTTTCTTTTATTATGTTTGTTTCAGAGCGGAGACTCGGCGAGCAACAAGAGAGCCGTGTGTGTCATGGCCGTCCTGCTGTTCATGACCTTCAGCTTCGGACCCGTCAGGTAAACGCCGTTTCTGTTCGTGCCTACACGTCCTTTATTCATCAGTGTCTTCGTTTTATTATTTATTGTAACGTTTTAGGAATTCTTGGATTTCAGGATAATAAATTGTTTTTTTTTAAACCACGTGCTCTAAACTTTTAAATCTGAATTATGTTTTTTACTTATTCATATTAAATTAATCAACATTATAATGTCATTTTTTGATAAGTCATATTTTTATCATTTTAAACTCATGTAGACTAAGTTTATATTAGATTTATTATGGGGGGGGGTAAGTGTTGCTTTTGATGTGGAAATAAATGATTTTGAGTTTATTTAAAAATAAATAAATATATATTTTTAATAAAGCATTTTTAAGCAAAGCAGAACTCAAAACTTGACATAACCGAGACACAAGTTCAATAAGCATGGAGGACGAGCCGTGACTGGAGAAACGGCGCCCCCTACTGGTGAACCAGTGAACAGGACTGGATTTGATGTGTGCAGCATCACAGACAGGAAGCTGTCGGCGGGTCTGCAGGAAGACATGGTGCCGTTTTCTGGTCGGCGGCTGCTGGAGATCAAGCGGCAGCAGCAGGTGGCGGATGAGCCTCTCAGCAAAGTGGAGGACAAGACGGAGCTGGAGGAGGATGGAGGAGACGAGCGATGGAAGAGAGGAGATGTGGAGAGGTACTCTCCAGAGTCTCTACAGTTCAGGTGAGACGGATATGATTTGAAATCTTATGTTTTACTGCATTCCTCACAAGAAACGAACCCGTCTGACACTTTGACCGTGGTGCAGCTAAACACAACTGCTTCTCCAGCTCATCACTCACTTCCTGTCACGTGGAACAAAGAGCTTCTCTGCAGGAGAGCCACTGGCTGCATTCTGGGAGTTTCAGCTGAAAGGAGAAACTAAAGATTACTTTACTTTACCACTCCTGTGTTTTTGTTCTGCAGGAACCTGAGTGATCTGTTCAGCGACGTGAAGGACTTGGCTCTGCAGGGCATCGATCGCTACTTCACCTCTTCAGACTGCAGACAGTTCAACCGCTCCGAGTCGCTCAGGTCGGTTTAAAAACGGCTCATATATCACAGGTTTGACGCCTCCTCACCGGCTCTTTCCAGTCAAATGCACATGAAACAGAAAGGAATTATAATCCTGTTAAACTGAAACAGTATCAGGAACATTTCATCTTAAATCTGTTTGTCTGAACTCTGTGTGTTTTCAGGCTCGCTGATGAGCTGAGAGGTTGGGTTCATCGACATCAGATCGACCGGAAAAAGTCCGGAGGAAAAGCAAAAGTGGCCAAGAAGGCAAAGATCACTCAGGTGAGAAAACTTCATCATCTAATAACGGTTCTGATCAATGTGACACTTAAAATAAACAAAAGTTAGATATATACAGAATTCCTTTAAGGTTCATTTAGCCATTCAAACATTCATAGTTTGGTGTTTTTCTATAAATTTAATACATGTTGTAATTTAAGCGGTTAGATTTAATCTGTTATGTCCGTATTGTAACATTTATTGTCTCCTGAAGCAGAAAGCTCAGCTGAGGAAGGCGAACATCTCCAGATATCTGCCCATCCAGACCCATCGCTCCATCGAGAGGTAAAACACTTTTCGCCGAGCCGAGGAAGATCTCCTCATGTCCTTAAATGTTGTAGCTGGAGCGTTTTAGAGGAGTAAATTACAGGAGGCAACAGCTGAGGGGTGTCGGGGCTTTAAAATGTGAGATCTGATATTAAAATAGTTTAAATATGCAGATAGATGGCTCAAATCCAATCCTCTTTAATAGTGGGATAATAGCAGGTTGTGTTTCCTGAAGTCAGACTCAGAATCTCCTGATTTATTTACTTCATCAGTAAAGGAGTGCTCAGATTATTAACGCTTCAGTTTTCCACACCTTCTGCAGTCAGCTGAAGGTGCTTCCTGGTCCAGAGGTCACCTACAGCGACTTCCTGGACGCCATCGACCGCCGAGAGGACACCTTCTACGTGGTCTCCTTCAGGCGGGTACGGCGACTTTAGATCAGATCCAGCCACAAAACGATGTTTATGTTGTAGAAAAAAAAAACGAGCTTGTTTTCCCAGGACCACCTGCTGCTTCCTGCCATCAGCCACAACAAAACCAGCCGGCCCAAGATGTCTCTGGTGATGCCCGCCATGGCGGTTAACGGTGAGTCCACCAGATCATCGGCTCACTAAAATGATGCTAACAGGCAAAAATGGCCGACTAGTTTAACGCTGTTCCTCCTCTTCCTCAGAGAGTCTGTACAACTCGTCTCAGGGCTACGAGATGATGATGCAGGTCGACTGTGAGGTCATGGACACCCGAATCGTCGCCATCAAGTCGTCCGCCGTCCCTCCATCGCTACGTGACCCGACTCCGCCTCCTCCCTCCTCGCAGCACAGCGCCCACCATCACATCAACAACACCTCCCTCCGAGGACGCCACCAGCACCACCACTCCTCCTCGTCGTCACCTCGACGGCGGCCCTTACCCGCCCCCGAGTATCTGATCAGTCAGGCGGAAGATGTCTGAAGAGGTGACGATGGGTGAAGGTTGCTTTCAGAGGAAAAGGTTGTAAAAGTCAGCTTTTATTCATCGTGTTTGTTTCATTATTTAATAATTGTAAATACCAGTGTAGATATTTGGTTTGTCATCTTTTCCATTTTTATATTTCTTTTCACAACAAAAAGTAAAAACAATTTTTTTGTTTTCTGTCAATAAAATGTGATATTTGTATTAATTATTTTATGTTTTGTTGGGTGGACCAACCAGCTTCACACCTGCTCTGCTAAAGTCAGATGTATATTCTGTATGATTGTACATAATTAATATCTATGAAACTTGTTTTTTAGTAAAAAGTGATCATGGCCTGAATAATGAAGCGTCCTCAACACAAAACAGAAAATGTTATGTTTGTGACTCTAATCAGAGACTTTCACTTGAATCCACCAAACACTTTATCGTGCATCCTAAAAAGTCATGAATTTAGTCACATTTTGCTTCAGATGTAAATATTTCTGTAATATTTCCGGGTCTACGTGGCCGATGTGACTCGGGAGCTGTCGGGAACGCTGGGATTTGCCTGTTTTTGGACTTGAGGGAAGCTCTTAGTGCAGCTTTGAATTTTCTCTTGACAAAATGAATCGTTGAGATGAAAGTGGTGCGTTTCCTCAAGTGTAAAATAGATTTTTTAAAGTTTGTTTTGTTGCTAAAGCCTGTGGTCAGAGTGTCTGAAAAAGATGTTTTTTCTTTTATATACGGTTGAATTTTGTTACTTTTTTTGTACAAAAACGATGAGAAACACGAATGTAAATGTTTTATTGTTTTTATTATTACTGAGTGTAAATGAGCAGTAAAAGCTGTCTGGATTCAAACAAAGTTGTTGCTGAGTCTTTATAATTATCTTCAGAGGTCACAGCAGAAATAAACATGTTTACAGCCTGGTTCAGAAAAACATTTGAGGTTTAATGGGTCATGACAACTCTGAGGGGGTGGGTTTTGTATCTCTTCTGTTTAGATGTAATTAAGGCCACACTATGCAACTTTTTCATATTAAATCATGTTCTTGAGTCAGTTTGTGCTAAAATGACCCTTTAGGGTTAATGACATGTCACTCAGACCCCCACCGCCCTCTGTGGCCAGAATACCACCATTGATGCAGATTGTTAGCTCCTCTGCATAAAGACGGAGGAATGAGGGGAAAAAGTCTCAAGCCCGTCTTATTCTCTCCCACTTCCCTGCAGATCAGCGCTATCTCTCCTCTGACCTTGGGTGGTGAAGCTGGCCTCAGAGCATGCTGCAACCCTTGGACTTGGACTCTGCTCCAGTTTTAAGAGTAATGCGAAATCAAACACACACAAGTAATATAAAGTATATATGCTAAATGATAACATTATTTACATTTTTCTTACACTAAACATAATTTAAAATCCACCTGTGCAACATTCCAGGACACTGCTTGTGAGCACAAATCAGCCAATCACATGGCAGCAGCTTTCAGACGTCTAGATGTGATCATAGATATATATATATATATCTATGTGATGTGATGAAGATGACTTGATGACGTTTAGCATCATAATTAGGAAGGAAGAGGGTTTTAGTGACTTTGAAGGTGGCACGGATGTTCTAGATGAGCTGGTCTGGGTATGTGAAGAGTGAACACTCAGAAACCATCAGCTACGCCACTTCAACCCACAACGCTGTTCTCACTTTGGTTTCATGAGACCTAAGAAGACACGCCTGACTGCTAACTGCACTCTAAGAAAAGAAATGTTGAATTTACTTCAGCAGGTTATGGTTCCAGTAAAGAGTAATATACATTTACTTTTACATAACAATGTGTATTACTCTTTACATTAAGCTGCTAGCTTTAGTGGAACCAGATGACATAACTGTACAAAGTAAATTCAACATTTCATTTCTTAGAGCGTGTAGCTTTGTTTGTTTTCTAACTCTTCCTCCTGCGGTCACTATAACTGTCTAAATAAAATCTAAACTCCAACTAAACCTGTTAGAGAATATTAAAATAGTGAATAATGATGAATATTATCTCTGACCTATGGACGTGACAAAACAGGACTTCCTGTTTTTAAAAAAGAACAGGAAGCTTTCAGTGTTTTACAGAAAATCAATGATTACTGAGAATAAACAGCAAAACTGGAAGCAGAAGTGAATCAGTTGTGAAAAAATGTCATTGGAGTTTTAAAACCAACTCCTATGAGGCCTGCATTTATTTTAGTAACAGGTGAAGAAAAATGCATCTCAGAAACACGTACAGAATAAAAAAGCTTCCCTTTGCCTTCCCGCTGTCTCTTTATTTAATCTGTATCAATAATCTGCTATAATCTGATGATGATGATTATTTAATATAGTTTTTGGTTGCGTGCTGGCTGGGTCAGTCAGTTGTTACAGATATGGAGCTAAAGGTCGGTGTTGTCTGGTTTCCTCCCACAGACCAAACACATTCATGCTAGGCTGATTAGTGTCACCGCAGGACCAACACACACACACGCACGCACGCACGCACACACGCACGCACGCACGCACGCACGCACGCACGCACACACACACACACACACACACACACACACACACACACACTTTCCTAATGCCAATTAACCTGAACATGCATGATTTCGGTGTGTGGGATCAAACCGGAGTACCTGGAGAAAACCCACTCATGCATGAGGAGAACATGCACATTCCACACAAAGGTACCAGCTGGGATTTCAACCTGCAACCTTCTCTCTGCACAGCAGCAGTGCTACCCTAACACACATCCCATTCACCCCAAAGCCAATTGATCTTAAAAATCACAGAAATGGTGATAGCCTTGTCAAATGTACTGATATTGAGCTAAACGTTGGTATAATAATAGCTGAGAATCATCCTCAGTGAGGGCCTAAGGTTCTGTAAGATTTAGAATATTTGACCAAAATAGGTATAATTCCATAATTTCTCAACATAGGTGATCTCTGACATAAAAGAGTGAGCAGACTGAAATGATTGACCTTTAATTTGTAGATTGCACAACATAAACAACTAGAAATGAACATTAATTTATCTTTGAAAGCCTCAAAACCCGTTTGCTGTCCAGTAATAAAGTCCTGCTGCTACCGGCTGAAGCTGAACAAAGACAGACTCGTTTTGGAGGAAGTAAGTGTGACTCGTAACCACAAACAGAAGCTAATGTCAAAAAAAGAACCAAAAGAGTGAGCATGCTCAGCTGAATTAGTTTCTGTTCTCAGATCAGATGAAGCTGTCGTCAGTTTCAGACACGGTTCAGGGTGTCAAGATGAGGGCGAGCCTCCTGTTGGTCTTGGTTCTGGGGTCTTGTGTCGCTGCAGGTAAGGAGATTTGTGTTAAATCGTGTGAGAGGGTGTTTCTGACACAAGAGGGATTTATTACACAAGTCTATGAGGTAACAACCTCAGAAGCTACAGCTTATATATTTATCTGTTTTAATCATTTATTTCAGGACAGTCGGTGTTAGAATAGAATGTGATTTTAAAAGAATGTAAAATAGTATTTGGGATGTGAGAATGATCAGTCATCAGGATTTTGTTATTCAAACACGCTCATATTTGGCTATAACGCCCCTGAAGTTCAGCTTTTGTTGAACAAGATTTGTGAACTAAATGTTTTCTACCAGGTTGACCTGTTGGTCAAAAGGTTAAATGTGATGAAACAAGAGTTTTGTGTTCAAAGCCACACCTGATACGTGTCAAAGATGGATGTGAAACTATGACGATAGTAGATTATTGTACGTTTTAATTATCGTTGACTACTTTTGAAGTTTTAAAGTCAGAGTTAACCCTTTATAGGGCAATCATTGAAGTAGTTTAAAATTTTAAATTTCAACCCCAGGGTGTTATTATGGTTTATAACAAAAGTATTTTTCTGTTTTTACAATTTTCAAAAATATTTATTTTCATGGAGAAAATCAGAGAAAACGAAGTGCTCAAATATGGACGCTGGCCCTGTTCTGGTAAAAGAAATCCCAAAATAAAAAACATGAACAAGTTAAAACAAACATTATTTTTTAATAATATAGATAATTATAAGACACTTTAGAATAATCTAGCTAATGTTAGAACATATCACTGTAGAATAATACTGAATATGTCACAATTATTAAACAATACAGTAAACTTTTATAAAAACAGATTACTGTGTAATATTTTTGGAAGTTATAGAACATTAAATGCCATTTCTGATCAAATATAGATTATTAGAATATTTTAGAATATTATTTATTTGAGGATCTGCCTCAGTGTCTCTTCCTCCTCTTCATCATCATCACTGATGGTGAGACTGGCTGGCACAATAACTGTCCCCCTCTGTTTTTTATAGAAATCTTAGTTTTAAACTGAAAAATATATTCAATATTATAATTATTATTATTACTGTAACCATGATCATGAAGATTAAGTAAAAAAAACAACAGATTTAACCTAAAAATGTACATAATTTCTTTTACTTGTTCAGGGCGTATGCTCAAATATGGCAGCTTTGATTTTCATGCTCTGATTTCACCAACTTCAATGAGTTTAACATTTATAACACATATATCCTTATTTAGCACCACTAGTCAACCTTGTGATGTGAGAGTTTCATAAACCTAGCGTTGTTAGTTTTAGAGATCCAACCGTAAACACGAGAGGAGATGAGCTCCAGGAAGGCAGTTTTCTGGTTTTTCAGAAACACCAATATTTGGCGCGTCGTAGCCCCGCCCTGATTGGTCGAACGGCGCCATGGCGTGAACTGTGACTAGCTTGATCTGTGATGATTGGTTGGGTGAAATCTCGTAATTCTAAGAGTCTGTAAAAAGGCACACCGACATCATTTATGATGTGAGTGGAAGTGTCTAAATATAGACGCTTGCCCTATAAAGGGTTAAGAAATTAAAATTTAAAAAGTTGTGTTTATTTTGCAGAAGGGACCCATGAAGCTGCTGACGAGACGAAGCAGATCACTTTGTCTTGTCGTCACCCCAGGGGGGTCAGAGTGACGTGGAGCGTGGAGAGAAATGGGATTAAAGAAAACATAATTACAATTGATGGTGACAAAACCATTAAACACATTAAAAACCCATCTAAACTTTATGATTCACAAGCTGATAATTATAAGTCCCTGCTCATCATGAGAGTCGACGTCTCAGACTCTGGAAGATACTTCTGTAATGAATCAGCTGTGGAGCTGACAGTGATCCCATCAGGTAACAGGAAACTATCATTTTTTATAATGTTAGAAAAAACAAATCTTTAATTCTCCACTTTATTCATCACTAGATAACCTCAGTCTGCATCAGTCAGGTTACATTAATTATCTTTATTGACTCTTTATCTGCGTTTCTTCACAGGAACAAAGACTCAGACTGTTAAAGAAGGAAAGAACACAACTTTAAAATGCTCAAATGCTGATGAGGGAAAAAATAAACCATCATGGAGCAGAGAAATCGCTGGAAAACCAAAACAAATCAGGTTTCCTGTTCCTGCTGTGGGCAAAAAGTTGAAAATCAGAGAAGTTCAGCTCTCTGACTTTGGGCTGTACTTCTGTGATGGAAAACCAGCCGTTTATCTGAATGTGACCAAAAACAAACAATATCGAGGTAAGATTTATTAGTTACGGTACAACAACCGTCCACATTTATGTCTGCTGCAGGTTTTAAGTAGTAGAAAGGCCATCTTACCTAGGGTAAGGCCCTGTGACCTGCTGAAGACGACCTTAACGACATGATTTCATATATCGTTTAGCTCCATGGGTGGACATGTTCTTTAACCCTGATGCAGAGATGGTTTGTAGTTACATGAGTCTTCTGTGCTTTTGCATCAGTTTATGTTGCAGTGACTTTCTGTGGTTATTCTGTTTCCTGCTTCGTGCATCATGTGACTTTTACCAGAGACTTTATCACACCAACAGACAGGGTCATGGAAACAGCCACCCACACACCCACACACACACACACACACACACACACACACACACACACACACAGCAGGTATAGAGAGAACAAGGTCAGAGGGCGCAGACTGGAAATGAACAGTCGACATAATCAACTAAAGTAAAAAGATAAAGACTGAAGCTAATCACCAGAGGGTTGTTTTCTGCATAGAAAGGATTTGAGACCATATGAAAAAGCATGTTGGTTCTTCTTTCAGCAGCAGTGAATCAGCAGCTCTCATTTCTCCATCTTCTGCCTCAACATCTCGTTTCTTCCTTTGCTTTTGACCAGAAAACGATGTCAGCAGAACATTTAAATGCAGCAAGTTTAAACACCCAGCGGTGGCATTATTACATCAAACATAACTGATAAAGAAACAGGGAACTTTTTATGAATGCTGCATCTGACAGACTGTTGAAGGGAAGCAGCAAGTTGGATCGAGTAACAATGCTGTGGCCATTTTTGTTAAATACTTATTAATCATAATTTCTATCCATTGTTTTTCTTTATAAGCGTAAAACGTCACTAAAGCTAGTTTAGTGTTTAAATATGTGATTAATTAGTTTGGTAACTTTTTGACCCTCCTATTATCAAGAGATTCATTACATACTGGTGGAGAGAGAGGGTTTTGACCAGTTTTTGAACGGTTTTAGAAATTATCTGTTAACATTTTAAATATATTTTTGCAAGAAATAAAAGGCATAAGATTTTTAAAGAAACAAACCACCTGTTGCCACCAATAGCTGTATATATATAAGATGGACGGACCCTCTGCGCCGTCACCCGTAGGTTTCTGAAGAGCTGAAGTAAAGCCCAGTGGGCGGTTCCCATTACCGCCATCCTGGCCGTGTCACTTGTCTGGTACGACCTTGAAAATATAAAAATGGAGCTGAGAGCAGGGCTGTGAGGGCGGGGTCAGATGATTGACTCTCATTAAACTCTGAGCTAATGTAGCTATGAGCTAACCGAAGCTAACGGAGGTTGGCAGGCACCTTAGCCAGAAAACCGTGGTTGAGCGACTCTGCTACCCTGTGCCTGTAACACTTTCACTGTGAGGGCGAGGCTGAGGCAGTCGCTGGAGCAAACAGGAGGGCAAGCCACTAGCGCTCATGGCTTATCGGACACAATCAAAGGGACACGACTCTAAGTATTCTTAATTTCAAACTTTAATCACATATAAATAGATGAGGTACAATAGTACCCCCATCAGGGTTGTCATAATGGTAAACTTGACCTATTAAACCTAAAATGGTTTTTTTGAACCAGGCTGTAAACATGAAGTTGGCATTTTTAACTTGGGAGTCAATGGGAACTTGTTCCTTTCTGGATCCAGACTCTAGTGCAGGGGTTCCCAAATCAGGGGTTGGGACCCTAAATGGGGTCCCCACAAGATTACAGGGGGTCCCCATATTTTGTCTTTGCTTAGATTGTGAGGTTAGCAAGATTTTATTTGTAAAAATTACACTTATAAAATCCTACTATACCCCCTACAGTATAATCAGAAGTACATATAAAAGTTATAACTTTGTATGTCTGTATAAAGTTTGCAGATTATCACATTTAACGTGTTTATGCGTGTAGGAGTTGGGGTTGGGGGTCCTGGCTTGTCTTGGACACAGGCAAGGGGGTCCCCAAAGAAAAACATTTGGGAATCCCTGCCCTAGTGAATTGGGGGGGACACAGGAATTTGTGTCACTTCCACGTTGGCTTCACTTTTGGCAGGTGGAGTTTGCCCCTTGGTTGCTCCCCATATAGCTTTTCCTCTGATTAATTTTGTTTTGGGGCTCCAAAAATGACAAAAAATGTCTGAAAACAGAGTTGTGGTCGCTTTAATTCCATTCTCATTTGCCTCTCACATTTCAGGGAAAATCCACAGGAAAGAGCTCAGTCTGTCAGATTGACTGAGTTATGGCCATTTTTGCATTTTCTAATGTCAATCAAGCTTTGATTGGGTTGTTTTAGATGTGTGTAAAACTTTCTAAGACTTTCATTAAAATCTCTGAAATATTTTTGCTAAAAGGCTCCCAACGTTGGTAATATATGGCAAATATGTTGTAAACCTTTGCTATTACGTATCTGCTAAGATCAATCATGGTGGCCATCTTGAATTGGGTTGATTACAAAGGTTAACCATTGGTCATTGTTATGATTCTCTGAAAGATTTAATGAAATTCAGCCAGTTTGATGTTTAACTGATGACCAATAAAGGTGCACACAGGCAAAAACTTCATCTCTGGTCTTTGACTTTTTAGGGGCGGCAGATTATTACCCAGTTTATTTTTGTTTGATTTTTTCCACTTGTTTCTGTCCCATACAGGAGGAGAGAGGACAACAACAAACACACCACCACCACCAGTCACAACAAAAAGCTCCACAACGTATTTAACAAGTACGAGAACTGCTGGAAAGACATTAACAAGTGACGTAAACGTGTGGTACATAAATGTCCAAGTGGATCTATGGTGACTTTAGGGAAAGGTCTAACCTAATGACCCATAGGCTCGTCACTAAAAGAAACATAAACATCTAAACCTGCAGCACACAGCCACCAATGCTATTGCTACACATTAGCTAGCTAACCTTAGGTAGAACATAGAGTGATCTCTTCTGTTTTCACAGTTTTCACTGGTATAATAAACTTGGGCTGGACAATAGAACGATAGCAATATATTTCTTGTTATGTTCTTCCTGTGTGTATTTTCTATCTCCACTGGTTTTTTTTGCTTTAACACAGTATTACGATGTTTTATTTACCTTAAATCACTGACGGTTTCGGCGACTCACTGTCGCCATCTTCAGAGTGGGCGTGACTCTGAAGATGGCGACTCACTGTCGCCATGTTCAGAGTGGGCGTGACTCTGAAGATGGCGACAGTGAGTCGCCGAAACCGTCAGTGATTTAAGGTAAATAAAACATCGTAATACTGTGTTAAAGCAAGAAAAACCAATGGAGATAGCAATATATATTTTGAAATAAATTTTCCTTGATGGAAATATGACAACAGGTCGATAGAATCTTTGATATAAAGAACAGATGAACAGCCAATCATATTAGGCGTTGCTCGGTGCTGAACCAATCAGAGGCTGGAATAGGGCCACACAGAAAGGATTTCACAGACAGGAGGATGCGCTAACGGCTAATGTTTGTGCTTCTAAAAACAAAAACTTTAAAATCAAAAATAACCTTCTGATATCTTCAAATCTCGCTCTAAAGTACCAGAGAGCATTAAACATGAACAACATAGTGATTTGTTTCATATAAAACCGTGATATTGATTTATTTGAAAATACAGTGATGTGATTTTTTCTATATTGCCCATCCCAAACACAAACCAAAGACTGAAAATTTAATTTTAATATATCTTTTCTTTTTTTATACAGCAACAACAAAACCAACACCAGTTATGACACAACCATCTGCTGTTACTACTACGACTGCTACTACTACTACTACTGGTACTACTACTGCTACTACTACTACTACGACTGCTACTACTACGACTGCTACTACTACTGCTACTACTACTACTACTACTACTACTACTACTGCTACTACTACGACTGCTACTACTACTAATACTGCTACTACTACTACTGCTACTACTACTACTGCTACTACGACTGCTACTACTACGTCTCCTACTACTTCTAATATAATTGTTTCAAAAGGTGACATCAAAAATGTAATTATTTTATTTGAATGCTAGTTGTTTCAAAGCTTTGTATTCTCTAAACATGATGATGTCATCTTTGTTAATATTTTCTCCTGTAGAAAAGGTTCTGTTGTTTAGTGTGGTGGCAGGAATCTGTGGTTTCATCTTCCTGGTTGTCATCATCCTCTTCATCACCTGGAGATGCAGATTCAAGAAAAATGGTAATTCAAGTCAAAAACCAACGTCTGCATTTAAATGATGCAACTTTGGTCCCCTATCACACTGACCAATATAGGCTAGGTAGATTATTCTAAGTGTAAATCAAACAGATGTGAACACATTTGTGTTATTCAACCTGGGATTGCATTTCCTATATACGGTCGGTTTTATTAACCCTTGGAGGCTCCTTAAAAAAAAGCTACACTGGGGACCCTCTGCACAGAAAAATGCACTAGGGACCTCTAAGGGTTAAATGTGAGGTTCACTGAGAAACTGTTGGTTTTGAGTTCCACATGCAGGCTGAACATGAAAACAGTCTTCTACCCCTATTTCCTGCATTAGCTGCCAATAAAAAAATAGTGCAGGGAAATGCTTGTGTCAGAAAAACCCACACAGATCTACGTCACACTGACACTTAGCATTCATGGACTCGCCCATCTTGACCCGCTTTTCCACTGCTGTGAGAACTTCTGGTCAGGTGTGTGTGTGTGTGTGTGTGTGTGTTCGGTGAGACCTGAGTGCTTTTATTGTACGTATGGCTAATCCCAGCGGCTGTGGCGTGGGAGTCGGGCACTAATGATTGCTCCTGCTTCAGGGATCGAACGTGTCACAGTATCGTATTTAGTTCATGAGTCTGAAGCAGAATTTAGTTTCATTTCAGACTTTTATTGTTGTTTTGCAGAAGCTGACAAACCGTTCCATGTCTATGATGAGGTGTCAGATGGGATAGAACTTACATATGCAATTGGTAGGAAATAAAACCATAAATCTAAACCTATTTTAGTTTTTTATTTATGTTTTTGTTTATATCATGTTTTTTTTTATTAGATGTATCAAACCAGGATGATCACACGTACTCAACTATAGCTGATCTACCAGTGAGCAAATGTAAAACAGGTAAATTCCATGTTTTTTCTGTTTTGGGTTCAGGTTTTAGTAGAAATCCTTGCTTAGCCTTGGTTTCAGTTGGGAATTCTTGGATTTGAGACGTTTTTATTTTAATATTTAGGTTCAGGTTCATTTGGTTTCCACAACTCAATGGGAACATTTTTAAAACTGACCTTAAACTGTAATAAAATACTTCAAAGTTAGTCCCACGTGCACGTATTGAGCTTGTGTAACTTCTCCCTACAGAAAGCCCATATTCATTGGCTGGTCCTGCTACCTGCCATTTAAACAACAAAGGTAACTCATTATTTCACCTTTTATTTAGTCTGATGCAAAGAATGCTTCATATCAACCTAAATCCAATAAAAGGTCATTCATGTGTATTTCAGCTCACCGTAAATTTAAATATAAGATCACAATTTTAAAACGATATTTAATATTATTTAAACAATTGATAATAGCTGCAATAAACAGTTACCTGTGTTTATATTGTTTGATTCACAGACTCAGTGGGAGACAAAACGTACTTCTTGTTGGGAAAACCCAAGGCACCAGAAGAACTATAATAACCAGTTTTTTGCACTTTTGTTTGACAGAATCTTCCACGTATTTAGATTATAGTCAATGTAATTTATCTTTTTTTAAATAAACTTTATATTTCTGCATAAATAGTTTGAATTTGTTTTTGTGCAACAGAAGCACGAAACAGCATCTCCTACGTGCACCAGGTGAGTGCAGCTCTATTTAAACTTTAATAATGACACGTTTCAAAGCGACGAATTTGAAAACTAAATCCTTATTTAGTTTTTATTCTGTGAATTCTCAAACACATAAAACTTCTACGAGACTGCCTATACATTAAAGCGTGTCTGAACTCATTTACCGGGTTTATTGCTGCTTGTTTTTCTGATTCGTGCATGCAGCTATTGTGGCATCAAAAATAGCGCGTTGCGCATCTTCACACCCAGCAGTTCTGATCTATAGGTTTATTATTATTTAATTGTGGGCTACTTTAACCTCAATATTTTTATTTTCTGTTCATATATTAAACAGCTCATCAGTAAAGTGTTGTTGCTACTGTTTTGTCTGTATTTGTGACTTTAAAGGGTTAAATGAGATTAACACTGAGGTCAAAGCTTCTTTTAGACAGGCAGGAACATGAAACTGAACTTTAAATGAGACAAAGTGCAATCGACTCCACAGACCAGACCACGAGACCTGAACATAGTAGTTTAGCCTTCGTTGCACCCTGACTCCGTTTTCTTTAGAAAACCACAAAACATTTGACCTAAACTGTGAATTAAGCTTATTGCTGATATGTAGATGAGGCCAGTGGGAAACTGTCTCTTCACTCAGAGGCAAAGTGATGTAACACTCCTACTTATTGGATGAAGTTGATATTTAGTTTGAATGCTTGGAAAGCATTCAAAGTATTGAGTTTCTCCTCCTCCATTTTTCAGATTCCGTACGTTTTTTGGACCGCTTCTTCTTCAACAATTTTTCAGCTATTTCAACAAGTTTGGTATCAAACCGTTCAGCTCGTTCAGGTCATTCCGGGAATGACTTTTGGTATTGATATCTTCAACCGTTTCCGAGATATTCAGCTTTTTCTGCGATTTTTCAGCCCATTGAAATGAATGGGAAATGCTTCAAATCCTCATTTTTTTCACAAAATCCTTCATGTTTTTAACCTCTTACTTGAAAGGGTTATCTTCAACCTAGAAACTTCATTCAACTTTTAACAAACTCAAAAGAGGTTCAACTATTTTAGTTTCCTTCAGCTTCTTGATATCTTTTACGGTTTTTCTATAATCACAGGTTAAACTTGAGGTACGATTTTGGAAAGTTCAGGAACGTCTCCTCCTCCCCCCATTCAAAAGAATAGGGCCAAAAACAGACTTTGCTCGACTTCAGGCCGTGTCCTGAGAGAACCGTAGAACCGAGGGAAATGAGACTTGCGCTGGATGAAAGCTGACGGATTTTCCTCCGTTTTGAGCTATAATTTATGGACGTACTCCAAAAATTGTGGTCGTAGCGTTAACTAGTTTGGAAAGGTTTTAAAATATTTCTCCTTCCAGCAGCTGAGCTGTGCTGTCCCAAATATGGTCATGCCTTTCCCACTGTAACTGACAGCTTCAGATCAAAATCCAGAAGGGGAAATTCTGCTACGACCACATCTTTTGGGGTAGACGCGTAATTTTCTCAAAAACAGTAGGTTTTTTTGTCTGCTTCGATGGGATGGTCTCGATTTTGCTGTAGCTGCCACGGTTTTTGCGCTACGAGGCTCAGAAGGAGGAGTCAGCCAGATTTTCTCCCATTGGCAGCCATTCAATTTTTTCTCAGCTCAGG